>CAUYQV010184998.1:0-35680 GCA_963574575.1 Galagoides demidoff
ATGTTATGAGAACTTTTATTGAAAAATTCTTATCAAGTTTTTTTCTTATATACTTTCTTGTAAGTTTCATCTATTCCTTTATTTCTGTACCTTAAAATAAAAAAATACATTTTTGACAGAGGGTTAATGTCAAAAAAAAAAAAGAAGTTTAAAAATTAGCATCAAAGAAATTCTAAAGAACCATGACAGAAAAATAAAGATAGAAAACAATGGAATAACTTTTAAAAATCAATTGAAAGTACTAACAAAATTAAAAGATAGTTCTTTTAAAAGATTTATAAGACTTTTTTATTTTTGCAGTTTTTGGCCGGGGCTGGTTTTGAACCCGCCACCTTCGGCATATGGGGCCGGTGCCCTACTGCTTTGAGCCACAGGCCCCACCCAAGATTTATAAGACTGGCCAACAACATGAGAACATATGAAAATAAACAAAAGACAAACAGAACAAAAGTAATAACCACAGCTATAATAGACAGTTTAAATGGTCAAGGGGAATTTGTAAAAAATTATATGTTAATAAATATAAAACCTTAGATGGAATTAATCATTTAAAATTACAAAATGTTGAAATTGGAACAAGGAAAGCATAAGCCATTTTGTTCATTCAGTAAATGTATGAATAAAAAAAGTTCTAAATAAACTGCAAGCTAAATAAATCCAAAGATATACTGAAAATAACTAATCAGGATTAGGGAGGATATATGCTGGGAATAAGAATGGTTCCACCTCAGAATGTCTATTTTAATGTCAGTTTCCACATTAATAAAGAGGAAACTCATTATCTCAAAAGACTGAGAAAGAAAAAAGGATGTAATGAAGTTCAATATCTGTTTTTTGTTAATAAATCCAAAACTCTCATCTAGTTGATAATGTTTGTATGTGAAGGAAGAGGGGGAGGGGAAGGAAGAGGAGAAATAAAATAGTTAATGGAGAAGGTTGAGGTGAATTCTCTTTATGAGGGAGTGTAACACAAGAGTTCTCCTTTTTATCACTATGCTTAATTTCTAACCAGTTCTGTTATAAGTGTTTTAAGAATCAGAAAGTTAGAAATAATCATTTTTTGCTCAGAGACAATAGCAATGCTATACCTAGTAAACCCAGTAAAATGCTTTAAACTATTATAAATTGCAGTAAATGTTTATAAATAGATATAAGACCACCTTAGAAAAATCTCTCTATACCATATATAACCGAATAGAAATTATGAAAGAAAATAAGAAACAAATCACGATAACACCAAAAATTATAAAGTATCCAGAAATAACAAAGAATACACAAATATTATAAGGGGAAAATTTTTTCAAACTGATAAAAACCATAAATTGAAAATTGATCTGAATAAATGACAATATATCCCACATTATTAGACTGAATAACTTTGTATTATAATAATGTTAATGTTAATGTTAATGATATGAATTCAAGGCAACCCAAACAAAAATTTCTCAGATTTTTTTTAAGGAATTCAATAAACTGGGCGGTGCCTGAGGTGGCAAGATCAAACCCAGCCCTGGCCAAAAACTGCAAAAAAAAAAAAAAAGGAATTCAAGAAACTACAAGAAACTAAAATGTGAGAGAATAAAGACACACAAATAGCTCAGTTGACTTTGAAAGAGAAATTAAATTTGTCCTACCAGATATTTATCATATGAGGCCAAAATCTGAAAAACAGTAGACTATAGCCATGAGTCACTTAATGACAGAGATATAAATGTGATTCTGTCGTGTGTAAACATCACGGAGTGTATTTGCACAAACCTGATGGTTTAGCCTACTCCCTACCTAGGCTGTATGGCCTGATGTATATTCTGAACTCACAAATCTGTGCAGCATATTACTATACTGAATACTGTAGGCAACTATAACACAATGCTAAGTGTTCGTGTATCTAAATACGTCCAGACATAGAAGAGTTACCTTAAAGACACAGTAATCTTAAGAAACCACTGTTGTATATATGGTTTGTTGTTCATAATGTCATTACACAGTATATGAATGTATGGATTTAAAAACAGACAAATTGAGCAATAGAACACAATAAAGACTTCAGAGGAAATAATCTATGTGTACAAGAAAAGTTTATTATTAAGGTACATTTATAAACCAATGTGAAAAAAAAACTATCATCGCTGCAGATAAAACTAGCTCTTCTGTGGAGAAAAATAAAACTGTATCTAGCTAACATCTTATGAAGATAGAATCACGATGGACTGAAAATCTAAATGTGAAAGTTAAAACTGCGAAGTTAATAGAAGATAGTATAGAGAAATGTTTTTATGACCTGAAGTTGGATTAAGGGAAATGACTGCATAATTAAAACTCTAAAAATATGAATCATGAAGGTTAAAAAAAGATGACTTAATTATATCAAAGTTTACAACTCCTGTTGGTTTATTTAAGTACATTATGAACAAATGTAACAGCCAGTTGACAGATTGAAAAGCTGTTATGAGCTTAACATCTAGAATCTACAAAGAACTGTAGCTGAGAAAAAGAAGGGACCCTCAGCTACAAAGTGGGCGATAGATAGAACATTTATTATCAAGAAAATCTAAAAGGATAGTTATCTCGCTGTCATTTTTGATGGCAAGAGGTTGAAGACCATCAAGTAATACATTTAAAAAATGGGGTGGATGTACTGTGTGGTGCTTTAAAATTTTAGAATCTCTCAGAAGTTCTAGAGGCAGCCAGTGGCAGAAAACACAGGGATATGAAAGACACTGATTTCTCAGGACATGAACTGGCATTTGCACATAACTTCAGTAGAATCAATCAGAGCTTTATAAGAATCTTGTTTCTTCAACTGGATTTTTTAACATTAACTTTAACATTAATATCTAAATCATATATGTGTACAAATTGATGTACAAATATGTGCCTTATATGTAGACATTATTATTCTTTTTAAAAATGCTATGATTTAATAAAAAATAAAATAAATAAAAATAATGAAATGTTTAAAGTATAAAAATTTTTAAAACATAATTATGAACCTTAATCTATCAAGACCTCAGTCAATGCAGAAATATTCTTTCAGGGTTAGCCTGTTTACAGCAATGTACATAGTAAGATTTTACTGTATTTATTTATTGTGAATGTTACATGTTGCTTGAAGGAAAATAAAACATTTTAAGACTATACATGAATTGCTTTTTTTTTTTTGAGATAGAGTCTATATCGCCCTTGGTAGAGTGCTGTGGCATCACAGCTCACAGCAACTTCAAACTCTTGGGCTTAAGCAATTCTCTTGCCTCAACCTCCCAAGTAGCTGGCACTACAGGTGCCCACCACAATGCCTGGCTATTTTTTTGATGCAATTGTTTAGCTGGCCCAGGCCGGGTTCTAACCCGCCACCCTCAGTGTATGTGGCAGGCACCGTAACCACTGTGCTACGGGCACCAAGCTTGCTTATTATTTTCTTTAGTACAAAACAATTTAATTATGCATGTATAAGATATATACATATATATAATAATATTTCAGTGTGATTTGTGAATTAATTCCAAATAAAGACAAGACTCTAGTTAACTACATTCTTAAATATTTAAAATGTCATTGATTCATTTAACAAATATTTTATTCAATGTCCACTATATGCCTGACTGCTTTTGAAAAGGCTTAAAGATAAATTATCTTACCTAAAGATATAGGAAATAATTAATATTTTTAACTGTTTATATTAAGGCAGACTTTATGTGAATCCTAAGCTGATGTTTTTTTCAAAGTATCTAGAGAAAGAAGAAAGAATTTCTAATTTTACACTATAAACGTAAGTTTTGATACAAAATATCTCCACCTGGATAGCTTTTCAAGAGTGCATTTTCATTATTTAGTCTGGTTTCTTTGGGAGGGTGCCACCTTTGATTTTTCAGGTTGTGCACCGCCCACAAGAGCCACCTCTAACTGGGTGCTATTTATACCAAAAACATCTTTATTATTTTGACAAGTTTTTATTGCAATGGATCCATTTTGTATCATAATTTTTAAAGCTATCTGATAGACGGCAGTAAGCCCTCTTCTTCCAGCCAATTGTGAGTTTTCTGGCAGATGGAAATAAAGTGCTTTACTCTTAATACAGCTAAAATGTATTACTCATGAAAACATACAAAGTCTGAACAAGTTTAACAATTAAAACACCTTGTGGTCTAAAAACATCTCAAGTAACCTAGGCTGCTAAATTAGGAGCTGCTGTTCTTCAATGTTGCTATTAACACATTGGCTAAATTTGACATTTCAGGTTGCTATTTATAGTCTCAGCCATTTATATGTACCTGAATGGAGTCACTGAGTACCAAAAAGAAGTACTTTAATTATGTCTTTAAACATTGTGTAACAACTGAGTTCATTTACTTTTAATTATCTATAAATAAATATATATATAAACATAATTATATTTTAGTAATTGTGTTTTAATGGATATTCTATTAGTATACAAATTAATCACTGTTAAAATTAAGTAGGTTAAAATGTTATAAATGCAAGAAGAAATATTATTGCTGATGTACAATAGACTATTTCGTATGTGGATGAGAAAATAGAAAATGATGAGGTATTAAGAGAAGAATTAAAAATAGTACTGCATTATTCTAACTATTTCAACCATAATAGATGAATTTCAAAGAAAATTGGGTTAAGAAAAGACTCCACTGAAATTGATGCTCTTTCTGCTGATAAAGCTACACAGTAAGGTAATTTAAATATAAACAACAGCCTCTCTCGTTGAATATTTTCAACCTCAAGAATGAAAATTTAATTTTCCAAAAGACTGACTAGGTAAGAAGTTTTCAGAAATTTATTAACCACAAATTCTTCTATGTGGTAAAAACAAATCTGCTTCTAAGAATTCTATGTAGTCAATTATTTGGAGATTTAAAGAAAAGTTATTTCATTTTCTCTTGTGGTCTATGTTTTGTGTTATATCCAAGAAATTATTGCCAAATCTAATGACATGAAGCTTTTCTTTTTATCTTTTTCTTCTAAGATTTTTAAAGTCCTAAATCTATGTTTAGGTCTTAGCTCCATTTTGAGTAATTTTTTTTAATTGTTTGGGATTCATTGAGGGTACAAAGAATTAGGTTACATTGATTGTAGTTGTTAGGTAAAGTCCCTCTTGTAATTGTGTTCTCCCCCCAAGAGTTGTGTCATACACCATGACAGCCTACAGTCCCCCTCCCAATCCCTCATTCCCCTACCCCTCCATCTATTGACTTCATATTAGAATTGAATACTTTGAATTCTTGCTTCTCCGTTCTTGTGACACTTTACTAAGCAAAATGTGTTCCAACTCAATCCAGATTAATACAAAATTTTTATATGATATAAAGGAAGGGTCCAATATCATTCTTTTGCAAGAAGATACTCAGTTTTCCCAACATCATTTATTAAAGACTGTTATTTTCCCATTGAATGGTCTTGGCATATTTGTCAAAAATCATCTGACTGTATACATAAGGGCTTATTTCTGGACTTTCTACTCAATTCTGTTCGTTTATAATGGTTTTATACCAGTACTACATGCTTTGATTACTGTAGCTTTGTAGTAAGTTTCAAAATCAGGAAATGTGTGACTTCCAACTTTGTTCTTCCTCAAGATTGATCTATACCAAACCTCAAATGACCCTAAGATGGACTGACTCCATTTTGTCATAACTAACTTCTATTAGGTTATTATCCATAAAATTACAGAAGCATAGTAATATTAATTTTCTTCAGGTGACAGAAATGATAAAAACAATTTGGTTAATTTATGTCAGAATATTAATCCAGAATACCAACAACACAACCAAAATATGACCATAGCTGAGTACATAAAATACAAAACTAAGTAAATATAAAATATGCTATCACAGTCAGTGAATGAAATCTTTTAAAATAAGGCAGGAAGTTATAAATATTTCTAAAGCATTATCAACTTCGGACATAAACAATGTAAAACAGATAATAATTATTAACAGGTTTATGGTTTCTCAAAAATAAAAATATTTATTTTTGTGAATGTTTTGGGATTTTTTGCAGTGATATGATGACATATACACATATATTAGAAGGTAATTTCCATAAAAAAATATAGATAAAATTATCTCGTGGGTCCAGGGATGTGACAATATCAAAGATGTATGTGGAAAATGTAACAACTCACAACAAGAGATGCTAATGAAAATAAACTTAGAGGGAATTATTTATTTCCTTTCTGCACATTTTTTAAACTTGATCAGTGAACAATAAAGCAAAATGTCACCATCACTCAATTATTTTATAGCTTCCAACAATTACATACTGAAGTTTGGGCTTCAGTGAGTTATTGGAGCATACTGAATGAAATGATAATTTGAAACACACTTACTAAACATAAATTTGAGGTGGTTACCAAATATTCAGCGGGAAAGTGAAGGTGATATTATCCTATCACTAAGACTTCAATTAAAGACAGTGAACGATGCTGCTTTATAAATCATTTGTGAAATTTTAAAAGTTTAAGGCCGGGCGCGGTGCCTCACACCTGTAATCCCAGCACTCTGGGAGGCTGATGCCAGTGGATCACAGGTTTGAGACCAGCCTAAGCAAGAATGAGACCCAGTCTCTAAAAATAGCCGGGCATTGTGGCAGGCACCTATAGTCCCAGCCACTTGGGAGGCTAGGTAAGAGAATCTCTTAAGCCCAAGAGTCTGAGGCTGCTGTGAGCTATAACGCTACAGCACTCTCCCAGGAGGTGACAAAGTGAGACTCTGGCTCTAAATAAATAAATATAAATAAAGAAAAGTTTAATAGGGGTATTTAACCATTTTTCTTTTCTGCCAGACATTGGAAAAAGAATTGTCTTGAGCTACACATTAATTACACAAACGCTAAAGAAAACTAAAGAGCAAAAAAATGGTCTGTGTATACTTTTTGTGATATCCCACACTACAAAAAAGCAAAAAATTCCTCCCATAATTGGCATACAGCCCATGGGCTGTGGCTGGGCACACCCGCTAGACCATAGAATGTATATTTCAAAATATAATCCCTTTTAAGTTTATTCACTTTTAACTAATTGAGAATAATGACACAATATTATAAGCAAAGTGATTCAAGGATAGAAATTCAGTCTGTCTAATCACCTTGACTACATCAAAGAGTTAAGAACTTATTTCAAGATAAATACAGCTATCTTGATTAAAATCTATATGTTATCTATAACGTGGTGAGATGTGCTGTCAAGATTTCCCTACCTGCTGAAGGGCTGGCAGATGTCCACTCTCAGCCATTAGCTTTTTTCCCAAATTGGATTTGCTAAAGAGACCCGCCTGGTGCAAGGACATATTCCTCTCCACGGCAGCCAATGTCTCAACCTCTGATAGACATGGGGACATAATGGCCCATCTCCCTTACTCCAGCTCCTAACATGTAGGAAGAGCCAACCCAGCTCCAGATCCTGCAGTGTCGTCAGCTTTGGCCTTTGATCTCAAGAGAGTTCACCAATACATTTCTTGCATGCTAGTCTGTATCACAAGTCTGTTTCCTAGGCTACCTAACCTACAGCATCCATTGAACAAAGGCTCACCCCCGACATTAACAAAAACTTCTGCAATGCAGAAAACCCATTTCTCTGGCAAATCCTGTCATCCACGTACATGTGATATGATAACATCATCATAAATTAAAAGTTTAAGATACTGAAAGAATGACAAGTTCATTTTCTTGTTCCAGAGCTCTATTATTCTTTTACAAACAAGGTAATGTCCTAGGAGATGAAATAAATTATTTGCAATGGAGTGTTATTATGTGAATCACATCACTTCCTAGAGAACTTTCATTCATTTAGTCATCACCTATTTATTCAGCACTTTAGGTATCCATGGCTGCATAATAAATGACTCCAGAATGTAGTAGCTTAAAACAACAGCCATCTATTATCACACACAGTTCAGAATGCAAGAAAGCACTTTAGCTGGGTGGTGCTGACTCAGAGTATCTCAGGAGGACACAGATCTCTTACAAGGATGCAGAAAAGCTGTTGGCTTGGTCTATAGTCATCCCAAAGCTCAGCTTGGGCTGGAACATCCACCTCTAAGCTCACTCACATAGCTTAGGCAGGCCTCAGGTCCTTTCCACTGTTGAGCTTTATTTCCTTTTCTCATGAGCCTTTCCATGAATTTCTCACATCATGACAACAGCTTCCCCCCTAAAAAGCAAGCAAGCAAAAGAGCACCCAAGCTGGCAGCCACAGTACTTCAATATCTCATCTCTGCGTCATTCTACTGGTTACACAGATCAATTCTGCTCCATAGAGGAGGGGCATAACCAGATGTGGACACCAGGAGGTGGGGATCCAGGGGGCCATCTTTGGAGGCTGGCAACCACATGCACCTTCTACTGGCTAAGCAACACACTAGGCAGTGAGCAGAAGAAAAACATGATCCCTTCTTTCATGGATCTTTTATTCTAAAAGCAAAACTGACCATATAACCAACAATTAGGTTTCTATTTTTGTAAGACTTGTCATGGTGCTAATGGCGTGCCTAATAGGGAAATCTCTGAAGGCTTCTCCGAGGAGGTGCCCTAAAGGATAAATAGTACCTGGGTGAAAAAGCTTGAAAGGCAATATGAGGGATTTTGTTTTGGGGAAATATGTATTAAAATAAGCCTCAAAATTGAGAGAATGCAGAAGGAAAGCATACATATATTCTCTGCTTAGAAAACCATAGGATTAGAAATCTGTTTTTCCACTAAGAATGGAATAGTTTCTAAAAAATAACTTGGTAGCTAGATTTTAAAGGCTGAGATAAGTTTCAAAGCAGCTAAATGTCTAATGTGACTAACTGTATCTTTTTAAGCTCCTGACACTCAAGGGCAAGACAAAAATGTTGCTAGTTCCAATGAATCTGTTATTTTATTTTATTTTTTTTTTTAGATAGAGCCTCACTTTGTCACCCTTAGTACAGTGTCATGGCATCATAGCTCACAGCAACCTCAAACTCTTGAGCTCAAGTGACTTCTTGCCTCAGCCTCCCGAGTAGCTGGGATTACAGATATCCACCACAACACCTGGATATTTTTAGCGATTGGGGTCTCACTCTTCCTCAGGCTGGTCTCAAACTCCTGAGCTGAAGTGACCCACCCACCTCGGCCTCCCACAGTACTAGGATTACATGTGTGAGCCACCGTGCCTGGCCAGATCTGGTAATTTACTTTCCCATTACAAACATGCTTGTGAAACATAATTCAGTTAATTACCCGAGTCATAAAAAAAAAAAAAAACAATGACAGGTTAACAGATATCCTATTGTTTTAAATGATTCACAGTAAGCTTACTGAGCTGTTGCTAAAAGTGTATTATACTCAGAGACAATATAAATGTAATTTGCAAATATATCATTAAAAGAACTATCCTATAGTTCTCTTTCTACTACAACAGGAATTTTTTGACTAGGTAATTTCCAAAATGTCTTTTCCAAAAAAATGTGACCTGAAGATGCTGGAAAAAAGATATGGAAAGTTCCTTCTCTTATTTACAGATCTTAGCAATTTTTCATATTAATTAACACTATATGTGTTAAAATGGATGCCTGACCTTCCCTCTCTACTGATGTGCAAACGCTACCTTATGCATGGGAAGAGTGGTGTGTGTGACACAGAGTGGAAGAGTGGTCCTCAAAGGCGGACCCACACCAGCAGCATCAGTATCACCTGGAAGTAGCTTAAAAATATAAATCTCACCCCCATAATCCTCAAAAAGGCACTGAATCATAAATTTTATAGGTATAGCCCAGAAATCTGGCTTTTGAACAACCTTCCCCGGTGATTCTGATTCAGATCCACTGAGGTAGAGTGTACATTATTTTCAACTCCTTGATGTTACTTCTGTGACTAATCAGGGCCCAAGGCCTGTCCTTTGGGGTGGGCATTCAGCAGTGAGCTTCGCTGGCTATTTCCTTCCACCTACCAAAGTTTTAGAAAGTGTGAACCAAGAACGCAGATGTTTTGGCAAGGGATCATGTATACAACTTCCCGAAGCCTTCCACCAACAGAGCATCAAATAAGAAGAGGAGACCTTTGGCACACTGTGATTTGATCAATATTAGCTTTGGAAAAGAAAGAAATGGGGTGTGGGAGCAAATCACTTAGGTGGCAGTCAGAAACTCTGGACAGACTGTGTGTCTGACACCAGGAAATGTGACTCTACGTGGCTTAACCTCTCAAGGCCTTAATTTCCTCATCTAAGAAGTGAAAAGTTTCAACCTTCAATTTGCCACCAATTGTATCTTTTAAAATGATTTCACTCCTGCATTTAGCATAAACCTTTCTTCAAAATTATATCACAGCAAGGGTGACCAAGTTTATCACAATCAGCCCAGGGGGCCTCTTGTCTCACTTCCCCCATTGACACCTTTCCAGTCTTCAGTGACACATTAGTTCATCTCTCTTCTCCATGTTAAAGCTTCCATTTGAGGGTACGGCAATCCTGTTCTCCCCGGTAGGAATAAGACTATTCCACACATTCACTAAGCCTCAGAAACAGCTGTAGCTGCTCTCGGTGCTATGCTTCACATCACCTGGATATGACAAACTAGACCTGGAGAAGGTTCTCCTGGGGCTGGAATGGACCAGGAAGGAGTAAATAGTCAGATATGCACTGCAATTACTCTTTTAGAACCGGGGCAGGTCCAAGGATCTCCTGTACCGGATCATTCAGCCCAACTACTTTCTGACCTTGTGTGTCTCCACCCAGCCTTTCAATTCTAGGTGGGGGGAATCTGATTGTCATAGCCTGAATGGTGATCACCACTGTGGTGAGAGGGGTGAAAGATTACGGAAGGCCAAAGGGGAATCACATGGTGTGTGTTGGGTCTGGGCACAGTTACTTCAACCAGAAGCTAATATCAAAATCACAGCGGGTAGAGTGATTATTTTTCTTTTAAGAGAGAGAGATGGGGTCTTGCTCTTGCTCAGGCTGGTCTCAAACTCCTCAGCTCAAGCAACCCACCTGCCTCGGCCACCAGATTACAAGTGTGAGCCACTGCACCGGTCATGGGTTGAAGTGTTTTTAAGTGTCACATTCATATGATGCCCCACTACCCATCCTGGGATTCTTTCTGTGGCATGGAAGAAGAGAAAAAGCATGGCTCACAGGGAACACTCTGAGTCATTCCTGGGCCCCTGCTGTTAGCTATGAACCAGGCTTTAGAGGGAGACAAGCCCTCCTCACTTCCTTTCTGGATTGGTACCTTGATTTTGGTTGGAAAAACAAAAGAGGAAAGACTTATTTGTGAATTTTGAAAAAAAAATACATAGTTCATTTCTTACTTAAGACAGAGGTTGAGAAAGAGAACAGTTAAGATGCCAAGGGATTTAGGGAGAAGAGAAAACTTCCTGTGTGGCTGTGCGTAATTTCAATGTTAACGACTATTTGTAGTTTTTATGAAGTTTTTGTTTTTTTCTGAGTTGGTGTTTCTTGTTTTTATTTGTAAGATGTCTTTGTCTTTTCTGGAAATATGTTTTTCAAATATTTTTCCTAGATTATTTTTAAACTTTATTTTATAGCATTTTTTTCTGTATAGAACTTACATCTTTTCTAGCCAGATAGATCTGCCAGTCTTTTACAGTTTCTAGATTTTGTGTAATGAGTACAGTATTCTTACCTCCCTATCTGATTTCAACTAATTTCTTTACAACGGTTAGAACAGGAAGGTATAAGGAATAAAGTAAGGTTTTAAGATCTTATTTTATTTTGCCTTGGTCTGGCTGAGAAGGTTACATTTGCCCTCACTGATTTTAAATGGCCTTTTCTCTTCCATCGATGTGTCTAGCATTGCACCAACTGACATGTTATCATGTGGTGGGCAAATCTTTCTTTACTACTCTTCTTTTTCATTATTTCATACCGTTAGTTTTTTCCAAGTACTCCTTATGGGAAGAAAAAACTCTCATTAATTGATCTTGAAAGTAAAGTCAAATTATGATACATTTAGTAGGAAATTGACATCTTTACTGTATTGAATTCTCTTAAGAATATGATGTGCATCTATCTATATATTACAGGTGGCCATTGATAAATCATTATAACCATATAATATATCTATTATTTAAGCAGAAAAAGTGTACTGTGGCAGTGAAACACCCTTATATGTGTCGTGTATGCCTCCCCCTCCCAGACCGCACCCTCCCCTTTCCAGCCTCCTGCATCTCCCAGTGTGCTCCAGGACAAAGGACTAGTACATATTCATTTGCTGCAATTTTTGCTTTCTGAGTAATTCAAACCCAACAGGGAAATGGATAAAGAATTTGAAAGAGCACTTCACAGAAACCTCAAATTATCAGTAAACTAATTAGCTACCAAAAACTCAATAAACAATAATATGTACTAAGCCTCCTATCGTATCAGGAATATGCTACCTAAAAATCACCTTCAAGTCCTATTGTAAAGCTACCAGATGGCAAACATCAACAACTGTGAGTAATAAGGTGGGAATTCTCCCTTCCCTTGCTGCTAACACTGTAAACTGATACAACTGCTTGAGAAAACAGTATAGCATTACTCCAAAAAGTGAAAAATATCCGTATCTCATAACCATGCAATCCCACTGGGAGCTTTATGTGTATAAAGGTACATGCACTTGTACTTTGGGTGATGTGCTCAGAATGTTCACAGCAGCATTCTTTGCAATAGCAAAGAATTGAAATCGTCTACATGTTCATCAGCGGTAGAATGGATAAGCAAATAATGGTGTATTCATAAAATCAAATACTACACAGCAATGAAAATGAATGGCAGCCATATTTTGTGTTATTTTCTGTATGTATATTACATTTCACAACTTTTACTGAATAAATGAAAGTATGCAACCCACCGCCGCCCTCCCCAAGAATCTCATCAAATGCCAGGCATCTGCCCCATCACTTTCTTCACACATGAAGACAGGCTTTTCAGTCTCATCTAGGACATATTGAAAGCATAATTCCCTGGGTAGTACATGCATGGTTTAAAGAAATGTACACTGCTATGATTTAATAAATAAATAAATAAATAAATAAATAAATAAATAAATAAATAAATAAAAGGAAATAGGAAACATCTCAAATGCCTAAAAAAATTACATTCTCAGCTAACTAATTTTCCAGATTTGGGGCACACAATATGCTGTGAGCATGACTGCTCCATTTCAGGCAGGAGGTCTGAGGGCTCTGAAGCCGGGTCAATCGTTGGTTGCATTGTTCCACTCTGTGAGTCCATCAGAGGCCTGAGAAACATCTCTGGGAGTTCAAAGACCTGCCTCCTCTAGAGGCAGTTTGGCATCTTGGACCTCTTTTGTCTGGTTACGTTTATCTGTGACTTTGGGCAGCATAAAATAAATCAAAGTATTTTTCCACATCCAATATACATGAGTAAAAGTCATACAAGTTATCTTAGTTGAGATTCTTTTTTGCAAGCAACAGAAGTGGCCTCTGGTTTCTAAAGCAGAAAAGGAGTTTATGAAAACAATTTGGCCCTTTCACAGAATTCCTGGGAGAATGGAGAGCCACATCCAAGCTCCGCTTCCAAGAACAATGCCAACACCCCACAGCAGAACTGGCCTGGGGAGGAGGGAAGGACGGCTAGTCCTGCCACTCATCAGTGCCACCCCTGGGACAGAAGCTTAGGCTTGGGACTATGACCACCCCAAAGGTAGGAGGCCTGTGCTGCCACCCTAGTGGAAGCCACATGCCACTTTCTTCTGAAGTTGCTCACTCCCAACTGAGGGCCTATAGTGAGTATGTTTCACTAGTAGAACCCAGTATGCTGTGGTTACACAGTGCACTAGCTAGCTACAAAAGAAGCTGAGAAAGAATTTTCTGAGCTACATCAATGTGCTGGGCAGCCAAAAATCATTAATGAAGAACCAGTCTACTTCAGCTGGTGCATCCATGCTCTTTTGCTTATGAAACTTTCTGTCTGGTATAACTTATGGAATAACAAAAATTCAGTTACTGCCAATTTCTAACTACATGATTGATGATATTTTTAACTCTCTAGAATAAGCATGAAATCTCACCATCTGTTTTGCTCTTTTGTCCCTTGTGGGCAGTAAATTTCACAAAGTCCCCATGATTCAGAGGAGACAGAGGTGGGGCCTTTTTCTGGTTCTGTGTGCATATTTTATATCCATTTTCCATATCTCTTGGAGGGGATTTGGTAACCAAAAATGTCCAATTCAACTCCTTAGGGAAAGTGACTGTGATACAAGAGCCTTGAGGTGGTGAAAATCTACCTTAACAGGTGATTATAGAACCCCAAACTCTCTAGGTCAGGACTGGATGAGAATGGTCACAGGCGAGATTGAATGCCAACTGTTATGGCTGGCAGCCAGACAGCTCCTCACACGCTGTTGTGTTTTAAAGCACATTGGAGAGGGATTTAAGAGTGTGAAAGGCAGACTCCCTGCTTTCTATTCTGCTTAGTAATTTGATACATTTGCTTTCTACACTAGTACCTTCAGCGTCCAAAGATGCCATCTCTGCACGTTTAAAATCTATTTCTACATAGGAATTTAAGATATCTGACGAGAATGAGGGAAAAGTGGCAGAGGGAAGAGAAGGAAAGCGGCAAGAATTTTTTTTTCTTACTTAAAACAATTTAAAGCAATTTTTCTCATTTTTGGTGTCTTGTTACTATTATTTCTATTTTACCTTAGAAAATAGCTCAGAGGTTATCATCCATGTAAGTTTTTCAAATGGTTTTTATGACAGGGCTTCAGATACATGGAGAAATTTTGCTTTTTTTCCTGTTTTTACCTTTCAAAGCACTTAATGCAAAAGCTTTGAATTTTGTGGGCTCCTTATATTTTATGGGGTCAGATTTATGGGGATGGTTGGATCAAGGCTAGCGTAAAACAGGGAGTTGCAGGTAGATTAGGCTTCAGATGCAGACCATGGCACCTAAAACTGATGGGATTAGCCTAGGGAAGGACAGGATTGAATTCAAGAGAAAAGCCAACAGACAGCATTCTAAGAGAATGTATGCTATCTTGCTGCTTGTTTTCCTAAGAGAATCTCCCTCTGTCCTCCTTTGAGAACATTGGGATGGAATGTTAGTGCTTATTAAAACTCTCAGGGAAGTACAGAGCTGTGTTTAAGATATTGGCATCCTAAAAAAATATGTGGAGTCCTTTAGGCTCCAGACAGAAATGAAAAAAAAATGCATTGGTTAAAAAGTTCATGTATGCAATAGGAGCTGGAAGCAGGTAGAAGCTTCTGGTCTAGAAACTTTGAAAAGACTCAGCTACCAAATGAACCAATAAGATGATGATTGGAACATAAAGAGACTCCAAAGTTGTATCCTATAATATATGGGAATTTAATATATGATAAAGAGGTATTTTGGTCTTCTGGATATATACCTAATAAAGGAATTGCAGGATCAAATGGCAGGTCTATGTTTAGTTCTCTAAGTGTTCTCCAGACATCTTTCCAAAAGGAACGTATTAGTGTGCATTCCCACCAGCAGTGTAAGAGTGTTCCCTTTTCTCCACATCCACACCAGCATCTCTGGTTTGGGGATTTTGTGATATGGGCTAATCTTACTGGAGTTAGGTGACAAAGATATTTGTATCAGAATGTTTATTGCAGCCCAATTCATAACAGCCAGGTCATGGAAGAAGCCCAAGTACCCATCGATCCACAAATTGATAAATAAACTGTGGTATATGTACACCAGGGAATACTATGCAGCTGTAAAGAAAGATAGAGACTTTACCTCCTTCATGTTTACATGGATGGAGCTGGAAAATGCTCTTCTTAGCAAAGTATCACAAGAATGGAATAAATATTATCCAATGTACACAGCTCTATTATGAAACTAGTTTATAACTTTCATATGAAAGCTGTAACCTAATTATAGCCTAAGACTATGGGGAGGGGGAGGGGTGGGGATGGGGGTGGATGGGTGGAGGGAGGGTGATAGGTAGGATCACCTCTATGATTTATCTTACAAGGGTACAAGTGAATCTTTCTAAAAGTAGAATATAAATGTCTTAACACAATAAGAAAATGACATAAAGGCTATGTTAACCAGTTTGATGAAAATATTTCAAATTGTATATGAAAACACCACATTGTACCCTATGATTGCATTAATGTACACAGCTATCATTTAATAAAAATATATATATTTAAAAAATGTATGATAAAGTGACCATTCCAATTTACTAAGAAAGGATGGACATTTTATTTAATTCAGTTAGGCCAACTGCCTATCCATCTGGAAGAAAACAAAAGCAGAACCTTTTCTAACAACTTTGGTAAACTGAAATAGATGGATTAAAGGTCTTGTAATTTTATATAAAATATAAGAAGCAAGTATTGGTGACTAGGTACATAATTTAAGTGTAGGTAAAGAATGTCTTCTTAAGGAACACAAAACCCCCAGATATTACAAATGAAAAATTTGAATAATGTACATCAAAATGAAAAACTGTAGAGCCAAGATGCCATAAACAAAATTAAAATCAAATGCTAGCCTGGGAGAAATTATTTTCCACCCATATGGTCAATATCCCTAATATATTAAAAGCTCCAATGTATTGATAAATAAAATACAAAAATGAGAAAAAGATGTGTAACACAAGTAAGGACTAAATAGATGAAAATGTTTCCAATAGCACTCTAGTTTGAGAAATTAAAAAAATAAGAGACAGTTTTTCACTGCTTTTTTTAAGTTGTAGGTTTTTTAAAACTGTATTTAATGTATAATCATATTTTTAAAGAAGGATGGAAGGAATGAAGGAAGGAAAAGAAAGGGCAAGGAAGAGAAAGGAAGGAGGAAGAAGGAAAAAGGGTGGAGGAGGAAAGGAAGGAAGGACATACACTATGCATATATATGTTTTGAGGGAGTCACACAAAAGTGTTAAATTAATATCTCGGGGTCAGGAGAAACTGAGACAAAACAGCAAACGTTTAATTTTCTCTTCCTACATCTTTGTAGTGTTTTAATTATTCTAATGAAGATTACTTTTCTGATTTAAAAATAGAACAATAAAGCACCATATAGGAGACACTGGTGGAGGCTGGTCTTAGACCTTCCAAATGATCTTGGGCATGTTGCTGCAACTCTCTGAGCCTTGGTGTCCTCATTCATAAAATAGGATTGTGCATGTCCCATGAATTGTCATGGGGTTGGTGGCCCCTTACCTTTAAGCACGGTCCCTTCATGATCCTGTGGAAGGACCTTCTCTGAAACTCATGGTGACCCAGGGTGCCATGAATGTCTGCCAACTGCACTGTATGGTGAAAGCCAAACCTTTGAGAGGATAATGTGTTAACAATTAAGAGAGCCTGGAGAATCATGCGGAGGTAGAAGAGGAGGAGGATAAGAGTGATCTGGAATTCAGATCTCAGAAAATGAAGTCATCAGGAGCCTCACAGGACCCAAGATCTTTGAACATCTTGGTCAGTACTTTCTCCAATAGAACAATTACATGGCATAGTTTATTCTTAAAAAAGAAAAATAATTACAAATGAAATTATCTTGATTTTGTTTTCTGCTTGTCACACAGAAATTCTTGTTGAATGACTAAACTCTTCATTTAAAATTTCTTGGATAGCTCTTTAGAGAGATGTTTATCATCAAGCTCATACTCCCTAAAGTTCAAGACAACAAGGAAATGATTTATAAAATGTGCAAAGAATTTCTGTAATAGCCTTGTTGTGTTACAGCCACAATTCAGGTCCATTTCTCTGAGTAGTGTACCCTGTACTTGAAAAGAATTTGAACAGTACCTTGTCTACTCTGTAGAGGCAATATCAGGCAAGGGTTAAATGCTAATTAGGAAACAGGATCTCTGATTTTATCCTAAATTGGTCATTCATTAAACTGTGGACATTGGACCAGTGACTCTCTCCAGGTCTTTGTTTCCCCTCCTGGTAAATAAGGCAATTCTACAATCTGGGATTTAGATAATTATTTTCCACTTTAACATGATAATAGAAGGTGACTGAGAGTGGACTTTGCTTTTAAATTGATTGTCTAGAATGTTTCACTTTGTGTTTCTGGGGCAGCTTGTAATTTCTACATATCATAGTTCAACTTTGATATGACTGAAATGTAATTACGAATTGTATGTGTTAGAAAATTGTTGCTTTGGATCTGAAATTAAACTAATTATACTAATAATTGGCATTTACTGTTGTTTTATTAGGAATAACGAATCATGAGACTAGCTAGAACAGGCTCTGAGCTATGCAGAATTTCTAACTGACAAACTATAAACTTCAATCTAAAATCCCTCACCCACTGTGACCTACCAACCAGCCAACTAT
Organism: Galagoides demidoff; assembly: GCA_963574575.1. Lineage (NCBI taxonomy): Eukaryota > Metazoa > Chordata > Mammalia > Primates > Galagidae > Galagoides > Galagoides demidoff. The sequence goes on from CAUYQV010184998.1 coordinate 18,274, forward strand.
GCCCAATGGGCCAAATCCAACATGCCACCTGTTTTTGTAAATAAAGTTCTATTGGAACACAGCCACACTCATCTATAGCTGCTTTCATGCTACAACAGCACACTGGAGTAATTGCGACAAACACTGCATGGCCCACAAAGTCTAAAATAGAGAACATCTTCCCTTTACAAGAAAAAAATGTGCTAAATCTTGCACTGTTGTATCTCTCACCTTTGGAAGGCTTTACTCTATTGGGGAAAGTTTGTTCCCGTTGGGCTAACATTTAGGGTCTCTCTTGCTTAACCAAGTGACTTTTCATTTTTCTCTTCATCAAAGACTTCAACAAAGCTACCCCTGTCTCTTTCTACTGCTTGAAGATGAACTATGCTACCATTCAACATACAGTTCACATAGTGGCCCTAATTACTATAGGGTAGTTTTCTAAATGCTTGCTCTTCAAAGTGTAGTTCATGAAATCCCAGCATTGACATACTTGGGAGTTTACTAAATTGCACAATCTAAGGCCTCAACACAGATCAACTGAATCAGAATCTGTATTTTAACAAGATGTGCAGATAAGTTGAAGCACTGTTCTCGAGCAGTGCTGTCCAACAGAACATTTTGTGATGATAGAAACATTCTCTACTTGAAATGTCCAGGAGAATAGCCAATAGCCATGTGTAACTACTGAGAGCTTGTCCTGTAACTAGTGAAACGGATGAACTGAATTATTCTTTAATTTAGTTTTAGTTTAAGTGGTCACATTTCACTGGTAGGAGTCACATTGAAGAATGCAGTTCTAGACTGTGCTCTCAAAAAAGGATCCTAAGTAGGATGCATGTAGCTCCCTCCCAGAAGCCACCAAGGTCACCTGGAATATTTCAACATTGGCCTGAGTCCTTATCAGACATCCAACAAGGTCTACAGCAGTGGTTCTCAACCTTCCTAATGTTGCAACCCTTTAATACAGTTCCTGTGGGTCATGACCCACAGGTTGAGAACCGCTGGTTTATAGGAATTGTGTGATATGTTTGGAGCACTAACTGTATCCTCGAGGGACATTGCATAGACACTAACTATAAGTAGGAATTTAAGGGCCATCTCCTCTCAAAGCACTTGTTGGTCCCAGAAAGCAGATGAGACACAGGGAGGACCAGATCTAAGAAGTCACCCCAGAGGAGTGGTGGGGAGAAGCAATACCTCCATCAAGCCAGCATATCCAACTGAGAGCCTGTCCACAGGCAAAGTTCTGTAGATGCAGACTCAGGCCTGACTGTCCCTCTACTCTAATCACAGGGTCTTATGGACCAGAAGGTTCCAAGCACAAGGACCCTTAGAGGTAATTTTTTCAAATAAAGGATTGGTGCTACTAAGGTCTTCAAAAAGTAAGGAACATACACAAGAGTATGCATGGAGTCAGTCAAATGAAGTTTAAACCTGGACCATCTTTTCACAGTCTCATGGGTGTGGTATTTTTTATCCCAATTCAGAGTGGGCAGTGTCTAGTATGGCTTAGAGTCTACATCTCTCTGAGACTGGGTCTGTGCTCAGTGCCTCATACCCTAGATTCATGGTCTGAGAGGTGCTACTGGAAAAAGCTAAGGAAGCTCTGAGGTACCTACTGTCACCTTCCTCACCTCAAACTCAGTTTTTAAGAAGGGCTCTTTCTGTTATAAACCCAATGTATTCGTTTCCTAGGGCTGCTATAACTAACTGCCACAAACTTTTTAGTTTAAAATAACAGAAATTTATGTTGTCACAGTGCTGGAGGTTAGAAGTCTGAAATCCAAGTGTCTCTAAGGCCACGCTCCCTTCAAAGCTTCTAGGAGTGAATCTTCCCTTGCTTCTTTGAGTTTCACAGTGGGTGGGGAGGGTGGCTGCTGGCATCCCTTGGCTTGTAGCAGCACAACTCTCATCTCTGCCTCTGTCTTGATACTGTCTTCTTCCCTTTGTATCTTTCCTTTCCTATCTCTTAAAGAACATCTATGGTCACTAGATTTATATCTCACCTTGAAATAGGATGATCTCATATTTAGATACTTACATTACATTTCATTATATCAGCAAAGACCCTATTTCCAAACAAGATCACTTCACAGGTCCTAGAGCTCAAGACTTATTAGACAGATTGTGATGAGGCCACTATTTCACTCACTGCCAGGCTTTTTTCCAGAAAACCCCACTACCTTCTTTTCTGCAGGTTTCGGCCCCTTTCTCACCTGTTTTCCTCTTGCCTGTTTCTCAAACACATTGCAGGGGCTCTATAGATCTTAGTTTCTAGGTCAGGGAAGGAGGAGCCAACTGAAAAATACCTTTGAATGACAATACTTCATAGTGGCTGAATACCCTGGAGGCATGGAAATCTTTGAGGGTGCTGCCCCTCTTTGCCCCTACCTTCCAGCCTTTTTCTTCCACCATGGTATGTAGAAAGGACATCCTCTTCCATTGCCCTAGCAGCATAATTCCAGTCCTATAGTCTGCACTCTTCGAGAGAATGCCTAAAGAATGCCTCATATTCATCAAAGTATTACATACTCAACTACCCACATTCATACCATTGAGACTGACTTCCCAGCTCTTAGAGAAAGGGTAGGTCCAGGTGCCAGGTGTATAACTTATGATCAGGCCAGTCCTAGACACATGCCCTGGGGAAATACCTGCATGTAGGTTAAGCCAATCAGACTCCTCTCAAGAGCATATACATGAAGAAACCCAGAGATTAAGCAGGTTAAATGGGCACAAACAGGCCCTGCGGCCAGCTGTGAGGGTGCACACTCTGAATTAGTGGCAAAGTTGGGCCGAGAGACACATTAGGCTGTATGCAAGCACAGAAAGCCCGCTTGGAATGGAGCAGAAGTGCAGGGATCTGTAGACACGAGAGACCACTTGGTCTGAGAACACAAGAGCCAGAGAGAAAGATAGAAGAGACACCTAATAACTTTCCGCTGTCCTCAAGGCCTGGTTGTACCTCCTATACTTTATTTCTTAAGGTGTCAATAATTTTTCCATAAACCTCCTTTAACTCTAAGAAGCCTGAGTGAGTTTCTATTCTTTGAAACCAATGAACCAAAACTATTTCTAGTTTAAATCAACTAGAAGACCAACCCAATGGAAAAAGTCTCTGACTAGAAACAGGCATTCAGTACTTTAATATTGACAGAATAAACAAACAACAAAAAAGAATACAACCCCAGTGAGCAATCTGTTCTGGGGCCAGGAATTTTTTCCACTGTGTTTTAACAAGTTGGCATCAAGATGTGTAAATTGATTGCTCGTAAGTTTTGTCAATACAAGCCATTCCTTTCCCTCAACAACCTGATCATTTGTGGATGAGTTGATAAAGTCATGTTCCTGAATCCCAGATTTGAGGTGACAGCCACAACAATCACAAGGACTTGATTAAGCATCTTGGCGGCCCTACACATTCTTACTACATCTGCTGCTGGTAGCTCTGCCAAAGAGAGCAAATGAAAAGGGGAGGAAGGGAGAGGCAATTAGTACTTGAGCTTAGATGAAACTGACCTATCTCAAGTCCAGATTTAGATTTGTACATTTGGTTAATTACTCACATTTTTGAGGGTACATTATCAAGATGCTCATGATAATATTTTGCCTATTGAATAACATCTTCTTCTTCCCTCCTACACAGATGAGGAGCACAGATATTCAAAGGAAATACCCAACTATAGTAGTAATGATAGATACATAGCAGTTAATGTCATCCATTGTTTATCAAAGAGATTGAAAGTCAGAAAAAAATGATTTGAGAATCTTGTTTTCTGGCTTGTAGCCCACCCTCTGTGGTCAGGATGTCAGCCACATACACCGGGGCTGGTGGGTTCAAACCCGGCCCGGGCCTGCTAAACAACAATGTGACAAACACAACAAAAAAATAACTGGGCAGTGTGGCAGGCACCTGTCATCCCAGGGTGCTTGGGAGGCTGAGGCAAGAGAATCGCTTAGGCCTAAGAGTTTGAGGTTGCTGTGGGCTGTGACACCACGGAACTCTACAGAGGGTGACATAGTGAAACTCTATCTCAAAAAAAAAATAAAAAGGAAAAGAAAAGAAAAAAAAATCTTGTTTTCTATAATGTTAAAATTTGTGTGGAATATAGATCTCTGAAATGTCATCTTTTTGTGCCCCATTTCCAAAGTTCATGTACTGGGCAGAGGGGGTGGTTAGGGATTTATATTTTGGTGCCAGCTTTATCAATGCGACATTATATAACCAGGTAAGATTCATTAAGCTTTCTATTTTGCCAAACCTATAAAACTTCAGTGAATATGCTAGGACTATTTTTTCATTCCAAAGCTTAAATAAATCTTCTATTTTTAGTCTAACTGCTATAATTGAATTTTCTCTTCCGTTTCTCTCTTAATAGTTAGGTTGTATCTTTCCATAGAAATTCTCTCATCTCACCAGAAGTCTTAAAACATATGAATTGGTGGGAAAATCATAGGCTTAACAATCCTAAAGACACAGGTTCAAATGTTAGCTTTAAACTGACTACCAGTTTCTTGATATGCGAAATTACAGTGGCAAAGCCTATTTATTTATGTTATCCAAAGGACTGAAAAAAATAGCATTTATCTGTGGTTCTCAACCTGAGGCTCACATTATAATTACCTGGTAACCTTTTAAAAATCAGGAATGTTGAGGTGCTGTTCTAGCCCAATCGACATGGACTCTGTGATGTTCTAGCCCAATTGACTTGGACTCTGTGGGAGTGGAAACTTGGCACCACAGATTGGCTAAATGGGTTAAATTTTGCAAATGCTCAGCACCCAGCACACAGCAAGCGCAAGTGCCAGTCTTTAAGCCCACTGTTCACCTGACATTTTTAGGAGGAAAAGAAGTGTATGTGTGTGCGCATGTGTGTGTGGTAGGTGTCAGTTCATCAGCTGATCTATAATCTACCAGAGCCTGGAGACTAACACAGTTATGAGTAGCTGATCCCATCCGTGTGTTCTGCTACCAGGATCATATCAAGTAGTAATTTCAATTTGCACTAAATATAATCAATGATGTAATTTGTTGTTCCAGTTTAATTCTCTGAAAATAACATCAGGAAAGTGGGACTTCATGATGTATTCCCTATCCAAAAATATAAGCTAGGATTAAAGCTCTAGAGATGCTTTCCTCTCAGGGAAGTCATGGGACATACTCCTTTCCTAAACGTGGGCCCTTCTTAAAACACCATGGTGGCCAGTTTAAAATCTCAGCACTATGAACATAGGTGGATTTCTAATTCTGTTAATTATGTTGCAAATAGTTGGAGCTATCAAATAAAAGTTTGGTTCTGTTTTCGTATTACAAACCAGCAGATAAACTTACCATGGACTAGAGGCCAGTTATCCATAGGCTTTCATGTAGTAACTCATAGACACAACTTCAGCCTGGGTTTATGGTTTCTCTGAACCTTAGGAACCTCTGGGTCAGTAAGTTGCCCCTAATAAATAACTTGCACAAAAGGGAACTGAATTGTGAGCTTTGATGAAGATGCTCTTCCCCTAATTATAGAAAGAAATTAAAATTTAATCACTGTTAGAAATCTTTGTTAAAATGTGTTTTTCTGTCTTTCTCTTTTTCTCTCTCTCTAGGTCACCCTCCCCTTTTTACCAAGTAGATAGCTTTTCCTTTTTAACACCCTTGGGGAAAAAGGAAAAGCACAGTTAGTGTCTTCAGGAATATTGAGTTTCTGCATATGTTTTTGCAGCAGACTAATTTCAAGAGCAAAACACAGGCTTAAAACTCACCCATGTCCTGCACACCAGATGTGATTCACAAAATGTGACTTTTTTTAATCTTGAAATTTCTTAAATGAAATGCAAAAGCTAAAATGAAGTTATTGCTAGTAATAACAGTTAATCAGTATATATAAATATAGGATCATTTCATTTGAGTGAAGAAACAGTGTCATAAAAAAATTTATTCAAACCACTCCAGGGAAATAAAATGCCAGAGTTTGAATTCCCTAAAACAAATAGTCTTATAATTTCAGTTGCTAGGGTAAGACTGTGTTTATATAGTCTTTCATTATCACAAAGCACTTTGCAAATTATTTTCCAGCCTTTTTAGTGAATGGATTTGATTAAAAACGCACTGTAATGACAAACACTCCTTATTATTCTCACATTTATTTACTGAAAGGTGTTACCAGCAAATTACCTAATCGAAATTCTTGTTTCTCCATAAACATTGCCCGTGCTTTGACCTTTGTCCCAGTGGTTGTAAAACAATTCCACTCTCATGAGTAGTATATTAATTGTGAAAAAAGGAAGGAAGGAAGAGAACAAAAAGAAAGAAAAAACCATGCTGAATTTTCTCAGTAACCTCTTTCAGTCTAAACTTGCTGACTCATCCCTACCCTTGGAATCTCTTCAATGGACTTTTTATCAGTTTTTTTAAATTTTATCATCCAGCCCGAAATGTTAAACTTCTTTTTCAAACAACATCAATTTTCCCTTACTTCTTCATCCATGTAACTTTTTCCTTTTTAGCCCCTACCTGACATTATCTCTCAGTCTTTTATATCATCTTTATCTTACTGGCATGACATTGGCTGCCATTTCCCTGGTTTTATTCAAGATCTTCCATTTCTAAGACTTTTAGCCCCATTATTTAACTATGACCAAGTGAGATAACTGGTGGACAATCAAACACAGAGTAAAGGGAGTCAAGTTGACAGTGGCCTATTAGCCTTAGTGATGAGAATCTGAGTTCACGGAGCCAAGGCCTTGATATCAAAATATTTAATCCCATGACAACTTGCAGTCATTTCTAATATATCTTATATTACTACGGGTGAAAAATCTCAGTATTTTAAATCAAAAAAGCAACATTTGTAAAAAAAAATGTAATGTATGCTTATAAAAGTCAAACCCTGGGCCAAGGGGGTAAGGAAACAGTAGTGAATAAGAAAGACTCAGGAGACTACTCCCTGATTCTTACATGAATATAACAACTACATGTAAGAGATAGACTTTAATAAATAGCAACCAGTCACTGCTTAATTTTCCAGTTATGGGTAAAACTATGCAAGAGACAGGTTTTGTAAGAGTATATGAGGACTGCAGAGGATGGTCATCTGTGGGAAACAAGGAAAGTTGCTCTAAATGGACATATAAAGAATCCATAGTTATTGGCCAGGTAGGAGGCAGAAGAGAATGTTTCAACTCAGGCAACAGCATGCTCTAAGATTCTGAAGCTGGCTGGACTTTAGTAAATGAGAAAAAGTCAGTGTGGATTAAGCAAAGAAATCAAAGTAAGGAGAAGATGAAGCCAAATGGAGAGACAGGCAGGGCTCAAAAGTGGCAGGTCCTATGGTGGGCAGTCCATGAAAGATGTTAGGCATAAAAATATTGATTTGCATTTTAAGAGCACTCTAGCTGCACTGGGGAGAATGGACTGGAGGGGTTAGGAAAAGACTAGAAGGAAGGAGGCCAGTTCCAGGCAGAAGATTATGATGAATGGGACCAGGGTGGCAGCTGTGAAAACAGGGAGAAATAGAAGGATTTCCTATATATATATTAGGAAATGGTATCCTAAGAAACAAATGTTTAGTTCTACTGATTTTACTTCCTAAATATATCCCAATTCTGTATTATAAACTCTAAATCTTTTCATTAATGTGTTTATGTGTGTGTGTGTTATATCCTGGAATCAATTTGGTAGTTATTCCTCTTTATTCCAAGCCATAGCCACCAGCTCCAATATCAGCTCAGGACTTCCAACTTAAGAAGTCTATTAGTCACTGGAGAGCCCTGACCCACAGATGGCTAGACACTGGATGGAAAACCACACCCAATACCATCATTAACCCTGGAATAAACAACTTGCAGCATATATTTTATTGACCACAGTAGTAGAGAAGTGACACACTTGTAGAGAAGGGACAACCAGCATAAATAAATATAAAGAAATATTCTTATCTAACATGGTTGGAAATTAAGTGCTCTATTTTATCAAATATGGATTAGCAGCTCTCCAAAAATGAGTAAATTACAAAATTTTGGAATTTAGGTGCTCCTGGGACTTAGAAGAACACAATACTACCTACTTCATTGAACAATTACTTTCAAACTCTATGAATATCATTTGTTGCATCTGTAACATGGAGATAATATGACCTATTATCACAGAAAAACTTTGTTAACTTATATAATATACATTACACTAAAACTTCTTTTAAAACTTCAACCATATAGTGGATATAATAGAAATTGTAGCTTATGGCCAGGCACAGTGGCTCATTCCTGTAATCATAGAACTCTGTGAACCGAAATGGAGGATTGCTTGACCTCAGGAGTTCAAGACCAGCCTAAGCAAGAGTGAGACCTTGACTCTACTAAAATAGAAAAAATGAGCCAGGCATTGTAGCTTATGCCTGTAATCTTAGCTACTTGGTAGCCTGAGGCATGAGGACCACTTGAGTCAAGGATTTTGAGTTTCTAGGAGCTAGGCATCATGACGCTCTAACCTGGGCCAACAGAGACTCAATCTCAGTAAAAAAAAAAAAAAAAAAAAAAAAGAGAGAGAGAGAGAGAAGAAAAGAAATTGTAGTTAAGATTTTTATCCTGAAAATTGTCACTGTGGATATTAATTATTATTAATACCTAATAATTTTTCAATTTGGCTAAGAGTTTCAGTTGACTATATTGGATAACCCAACCTTTATAATAGATACGTTTTTAACCCAGACTATGGTATTTGGGAATGATTAACTTGGGGAAAATTAGAAATGTGGCTATTTAAATCCAAGTTTGTAGTACATTATCATGAGTTCTGGTGCACCCCCACATTCTCCTAAAGAATCCTTGGAATTCTGATTTCCATCTTTGCAATTTCAGGCAATATCAAAACTACCAAATGTAACCAATTTATAGAGCTTGTGTAATGCTAAAAAGTTTCTGCTAAAAATTAGGCTACTAAACATGGTCTTCTTAAAAGATATAACAGGTCCTGGCCGGTGCCTGTGGCTCAAAAGAGTAGGGTGCCAGCCCCATATGCCAAAGGTGGTGAGTTCAAACCCAGCCCCAGCCAAAAAAAAAAAAGATATAACAGGTCTGAATAAAGATTTTTCATAACTGACTACTATATCTAATACAAAGATTGATATATTACTAGTCTGCTTACATAGTCGAGATGACAGCTTATGAGCATTTAAACCAAAGGTGAAGTAGTATTTTGGAATATCTCTTTAGCTATTCAGTTATTAAACTGGTCATCTTATGTATATATGGGATTTAAGACAATAAGCAAAAATTATGGTAGGTGATTATATTTGGAAATTTAGATGTTTGATGTCAGCTTCCAGTAAAAAATATAATTTTTTTGAAAACAGAAAGTGCAAAAGATTTATAGACATTATTTAAAACAAGCTTCCATTATTTCTTTAAGCTTTATTGTAAAGTAACTATTTCCACACCTTCAACTACACAATGTATACAAAATACACAATAGTATAGGATAAGTAATCTAATTTTAAAAGAGTAAGCATACAACTAAAGTTATTTTAACTAGGATACATAAATTTTTTACAAAATCATTGAATAGAGGAGGATTACTCAACCAAATAATAAACTCATTTTGAATATACATTATTTCCCCAAAGCAATAAACTCTGGAGTCTCCCTATCATGTTTCGCAAAACACTCCCCTACACTGACCACCCAGTCTCTGGCTGCTAAGGCCTATTTTTTCCCAATTGATCAGGCTTCACTTCTAGTTCTTCATGAGCATCAAATTCCATGTCCCATTGTCTGTGATTCTGGCACAGGAGACAGTGAATGGCAATGACTTATCAATTAGGTCAATATGTTAAGATATATCAGCCAACTAATACGTGACCCCCCTTTAGGTGGCATCATGTTTGCATCTGTCTTGGAGAACCCTAATAAATGAAGTTGATGAAAACTTCAGCCAATGTGGCAGTCCAGTGTTAGAAATACTTTTGACCATGTAGGTAACAAACAGTGTTGGACAATCTGCTGTATTCTCTTGGAATCTGGATGATACTTCATCATCTGTAGGCCTCTACTGCCTACCTTCTCCCCCTAAGCTCTACCTGCATATAGCCCCTCTTATCACAACTTCAGATAGTTTCTTTACAATGATGATCTCCAAATCTCTCCCCCTTTCTAGATATAAACTCCAATATGTTTCAATCTCCAATTTGCTTTCTATCTACTGAACACTTCCATTTAGGAGTCAAACTCAGCATGTCTAAGGTGGAACTCCCTCCCTCTTCACTCTCCTTCTCTTAGTTTTTTGATTTTCTACTAATAATATCTCGATTTTCCAAGTAATTAAGCTCAAGATTCTATAATTACTGACTCCTTTTTTTGCTTTTTTTTTCCTTACCACTCAACTGCCAGGAGCATTCATGGAAGTTAAACAGAAGTAGGGACAGACGTGCCTCCCTATGAACTCTGGGATAGTCAGTCTCCATGTGTGATACTACCTGATTTGAAAATGAAAAGGGTGCTAGATGATGGTGAATATTCACACACCATTTTAATATTCAAACACCGTTTTTTTTAGGTGGAAATGGTGTGGTTGTTATAGAGAAAACAAACTGTAGTTTTTGAGACTGAAAAGTTAACTGTATGAACAATCAAGAAACAAATTTTCAAAGCAAATATTGAGGCTTAATTATAGGATACATGGCCCTTTACCTACTGAGAATTTAAAAGAGCTAGATTGTTGGATGAGGAGAGAGGAATTGTGAACCAACTTCATTGGAGAAAGTTGTATTGTCTGAAATTGAGCAGAAATGCAATGGGCCTGGCACATCAGGGGGCTAAGCTTCACCTCTGAGCAGGCTTGAAAGGAAGTGGGAGAAAAAGAGAAGCCATTTGAAGACTCTGTGTTCTGGGATTTCTGATTACTCCATTTCTAGAGCTTCTGATTACCATCACCATCTCGTCTCCTTGTTTCTGGACAATTACAATGTGAAAAAATTAAAAAGCAATGAACTCTGGTCAACTGGCAGAAATTACTAAGAAAGATTTTGGTTGGTAGATCATAAAAATCTTTAACCATTGCTAAAGACTTCTAATCAGAAAAGAGATGCACATTGTCATACAGAAGGATGCACGCCTTATTCCTGTCAGGGCTAAGCAGAAGGAAAAATGACCCTCTGGCCCAAGTTATTATATGAAGTCTTTGAACTTTGTATCTATAATTTGTGCTATAATATAGTTATGCCTTCAGGGATTGTAAAAGTCTATGGAATTCTCTGCCTCTCTATGTAGTGACCAAAACTATTGCCTAGGCATCTTGACTTTTATGCATGTAAATTTCAGGGGTACCAGTGCAACTTTTTACACAGATAGATTGTGTGTTGGTGAAGTCTAGGATTTTAGTGTGATCATCACCTATATAATATATAATGTACCAACTAAGGATTTCCCCTTCCCTCACTCCTCTTCCACCCTCCTACCCTTTTAAGTCTCTCTTGTCTATTATTTGACACTCTATGGCCAGGTGTACAAATTACTTAGCTCCCACTTGAAAGGGAGAACCTGTGATATTTGACTTTCTGGCTTTGGGTTATTTCAATGAAGATGATGGCCTCCAGTTCCATCCCTGTTGCTGCAAAAGACATAATTTTAGAGAATAATTTTATTCTTTTTATGGCTGAATTGTATTTCCATGTATGTGTATGTGTGTGTCACTTTCTCTATCAATCATCCACTGATGCACACTTAAGTAGATTCAACATCTTCTCTATTGTGAATAGTGCTGTAATATATATTTTGTTATATGTATGTGGATCTTTTGGATATAATATGATTTCTTTTCCCTTGGGTAGACATCCAGTAGTGATACTACTGGATTGAATATTAGTTTTATCTTTTGTTCACTAAGAAATCTCCTTACTACTTTCCATAGAGGTTGTACTAATTTACTTCCCCCCTCTGGCAATGTGTAAGTGTTCTCGTTTCTCTACATCATTGCCATCATCTATTATTATTTGACTTTTTAATAAAAGCCATTCTGACAGGCATAATGGTATCTCATTTTGGCTTTAATTTGCATTTCTCTGGTTTTGAGTGATGTTGAGCACCTTTTCATATGTTTGGTGGCTATTTGTGTGTCTTCTTTTGGAAAATGTCTGTTCATATCCTTTGCCCACTTTTTGATGGGGTTTTGGGAGGGTTTATTGTTGAGTTGTTTGAGTTCCTTGTAGATTCTAAATATTAGTCCTTTGTCAGATACATAGTTTGCAAATATTTTCTCCCATTCTGAGAGTTGTTGGTTCCCTTGTTGATTATTTCTTTTGCTGTGTGGAAGCTTTTTAAAGTCTCATTTGTCTATTTTTTTTTTTGTTGTTGTTGTATTTGCTTTTGAGCTCTTAGTCATGAATTCTTTGCCTAGGTCAATGTCCAGAAGAGTTATTCCTAGGTTTTCTCCTAGTATTTTTATAGTTTCAGGTCTTAAATTCAAGTCTTTAATCCAACTTGTGTTGATTTTTGTATATGGTAAGAGGTAGGGGTCCAGTTTCATTCTTCTACATATAGTGATCCAATTTCCCAACCAGTGTTTTTGAATAGGATATCCTTTTGCCAGTGTTATGTTTGTGTTGACTTTTTCAAAGACCAGTTGCAGTTGACTGCATGTATGTGGCTGTATTTCTAGGTTCTCTATTCTGTTCCACTAATCTATGTGTGTATTTTTATACCAGTACCATATTTTGGTTACTTTAGCCTTGTAGTATAATTTGAAGTCAGGTAATGTGCTGACTCCAGCTCTGTTCTTTTTTGCTTTGGATTGGTTTGGCTACTTTGACTTTTTTTGGGGGGGGGGCGGGGAGGTTCTTTATGAATTTTAGGATTGTCTTTTCTAATTCAGTAAAAAATGTTGCTGATATTTTGATAGGAATTTCATTGAATCTGTAAGTTGATTTTTATATCGATGACTCTTTACATTTTTCTGTCTCATTCCTTGATGTCAGCTTGTCAGCTATTAGATCTCACTTGCTTCCTACTCATTCTCAACTTGCTGTTTCTAATTGTCTGTGGGCTGCAAAAGCATATGGCCAGGCTTAGGAGAATTGTGTGCAAACAAAGTAAATAAGCTTGATAAGGGATAGCCCTTCTTGTATTAAGAGAATTCGGACTTTATGGCACCTACCTGGCTGCTCAGGGTTCTTTTCTATTTACTCTCTAATTCTTGGAAATGTGTCAAATAGGCAAGGTAGATAGCCAAAGAAGACAATATTATTGTTATAACAACCACAGAGAAGTGGTACTTGAAGCTGCTGTATGCATCCTCATAGTGCTAGTAGTTTAATACATGAAACACAGATCTCTGGGTGTCAATTCAGATTCTATTACTAGTAGCTGGCAATCAAAGGTAAGATTCTTAACCTCTGAAGCCTTATTCTTTTCATCTGTAAGAATAGATAACAACACTTAGTTTGTGGGATTGTTTAAACTAAATGATGAACCAGTAGTTGTGGTTCACCTGGCATGTTTATATACCCAGTAATTTTTAGATTTTTTTCCCTTATTTAACTCTATCTTTTCTTCAACTCTTAACACTACATCATACAAAGGACATAAATAAACTGAAGTAATTGCAGAAGAATACAAAATCATGTCCCATGGGCAATAATTCAAAGACCTGGATATATTTGCTCTGAATAAGCAAAGACTCGGCAATGAGCTACCATCCTCAAAGGTTTGAAGGAGAGGCTGATGGCATAACAGTCAACTTATTTGATCAGAAAAGGAATTCTTCCTTTTTGTTTTTGGATTTTATTCTGAGCTGTTCATTCTTGCTACTAACACTTCATGCCAGGTGGCCATTATGTCTCATCTGGGCCACTGCAGCCACCTCCATGGTGGTCTCTCGGACTCTGCTCTTTCCTTACCTGGCCTCCAGTCCATTCTACACACAAAATATCCTTTGAAAACTCAACACTGGCCATGCTCTTCTTCTGTTCAATATTCTTTAGGCCACCTTTGACAAAACCATGCTCATTGGCACTTGAAGTTATTTGTGTCTATTATTCAGCCTCATTTCCTATCATTTCCAAGGATCTACTCCCACAGGCTACCTCCCACATCTACATGTACCTCATATTCAGCAAAACCAAACCATGTAAATTTCCTTGGAGATGCTTGTGTGTCTCACTGTCATTACATCTGGCTACCTGGACCATCCTCTGACTTGCCCATGGGGTGAAATGCTTAAAATTGAATCATCCTCTCTAGGAAGCCTTCCTATTCTCTCCTCTGCCCCACCTTTTACCCACAGAATTAATGACTCCTTCTGCCCTACTTCTATACCTCTATTTTTAATAATGTGTTATATTTATACATACCTCTTTATAGGGTATGCTGCATTTGTATATAATACTTTATTATATATATAATGTATATAATACATTATTATAAGGGGAGTATATTATAATATTATAATGTCAATATGATACACTAATATAAGGGGAGTATATTATGATGTAAATATACTCCCCTTTTTGACCATAAGCTTTCTTATCATGCATATTTTAACCATGTTTCTAGTTCCTGGTTCAGCACTGGGGCTACACCATGTGAACACTATAGCACTTAAAAATGTTAAGCATAGGGCGGCACCTGTAGCTCAAGGGAGTAGGGCGCCAGCCCCATATGCTGGGCGAAACCCAGCCCCAGCCAAAAACTGAAAAAAAGAAAAATATTAAGTGCACATCGAGCTGCCAAGTGGATGCTCAGCAGTAGAATCCATCATTAAGCTGCCTTCTGTCTTAGAGATTCACTAACATCAGATTATTACATTATTGTTTTAAGATACCTTAATTTAAAAGACTGAGCCACTGAATTCATTTAATTTGGAAATGCTACCATAAAATAGAAAGACTAGATCAGATTAAGCTTCTCAAATTTAACATGAACCAGAGTCACTTAGGAAATCTTATTAAAATGTAGATTCTGATTCAGTAGGTCTGAGTTGGGCCTAAGATTCTGCATTCCTCACCAGCTCCCAGATGCTGCTTGTCCACAGACTATATCTTGAGGGGGAAGGACGTATAGATTAGGTAATTGAGTGTTAGGTTTAAGATAAAACTGAAGCATAAAATCTACATGTCAACATTTTAAAACCTAAGTCAAAACAACAACAGTAAAATCAGTCCAATTACAACAGTGATGGAAAAGTGGAAGCTTCTTTCCAAAAATTGGACTTTAATGTAACATTTCAGAAATCCATCTATTGAGTAAAGCACAAAATTCAAAATACGTATGATTTGGAAACTGGTTGAAATGCACTTTGATTAATTAGATGAATTCTTTTCTGGGAGTTGGCTGACTATGTAGAGGTGGCAGTTCAAAGAGACTAATAAGCTCAGAAAAAATGTTACTAAATGATAATTTTAAACCATTAAAGTTCCCTTTGATTTGACTGGAAAAGAAGTGAAATACTTGTTTTTTTAAAAAGAAATAGAACTGCTTCTCCTCCAGAGGTTTCTATGGTTTCCTTTAATACTTCTGCCATTAATAAATACATACAAATGAGTTTTGAAGCACAATGGACACTAATTAGGAGGAGAGTAACAAAGGTTCAAATAATTTAAAAACTGAGAAATTATTTCATGCTCCTTGAGGCAATGACTCATAAACGGAAAAGCTGTACAAAACTATTATTCACTCATGTCACTGGCATGGAACTGATAAAGAAGCAGTTCTAGATCTTCTGACTTGGAAAATTCTTGGCTAATTATAAAGAGGTAAAGAGCTATGGGCTAGGGAATATGCAACTTTCTGAGGCTAGAAAAACAGTAGAGCTGTTAAAACTATTCAGAGAGCAATGGTTATGATATTCCTTTTATCAGTCCCATTCCTATTGAACTCTTTTAGTAAACACCTTGCAAATATAAAGGCTGTTGTTTAGTCAGTAATACCCAGCCGCAAACAAGAACATTTGGGTCAACGGATGGAGGGATATGCTGTAATAACCCAAGAACACCACCAACGCTTTATGGGAAACCATCGCATGCTGCCATCTTTCATCAGTAACAAACGTGACATACTTCATCAAAAGACATGCATTTTGCACATTGCAAAATTGAGAGTTTTAAGAAGACACTAGTGTTAGTCTGTTGTTGCACAGATCAAGTGATTCCACAACCTGTTCTCTACTCAGGAAGAATGTGTCTGTTTACTCGACAGAGTCCTGTATGTTTTCTCACCATGCTTTATTGACATCCACAAACACATTCGCTACGGGATTCTAAAGAACAGTCCCTCCCCTGCTGGAGCTGAGCTGTGCTCTATACATCTACAATGAATCCCGTCTTGACAATGCCAAGTGTGATCCTGATCCAAGTTTCTGTCATCTTCTCTGCAAATCCTTCCAAACCCAGGGCCAGGAAACAATGATTATTTTTAAAGAGACTGAATTTACTTAATAGCATCTTGACAGATTAAAAAACCAAGACTGTTTCCTTAAACCACATGAGATTTGAACTGACGATATCACAAAAATGTATCATCACTGATTGTGGAAGGAAAAAAGAACATTTCTCCTAATACAAATGCAATTAGTCTTTATGACTTTTCTGTATCATCTAAGTCAGGAAACTGGAACTTCTTTCCTCAGAGATTTGCTTCTGGAGGAAAAGTCCATCAAAACAGTGAAAATATGAGCCCTGCTCCTGCCCTCTCAAGTGTTATGTTTACACATGTCATATTATTTCCATTAGAAAACATGGACGCATTTCACTCTTTGTAAACAATTTTTTTCTCTGTTTTCTTTTTCTCATTTTGCTGCAGAGGGATTAACATGAGTCTTTGTCACTTCCAGGAATAAGCATTGGTGTAAATGTTTATAAGCTTAGTCAACTATTGAGATCAATGCCATAACTTCAGTCCTAGATTTGAGCTTTATAGTCTAAATCCTTTTGTCGTATTTGCACACCAAACCTGTGGTTTTTAAATTTATCTGCATGTAAGAATCACTGGATCATTCTTCAAAATTGCTTTGAGTTAGTTGGGGCTAGCCTGATGAATCTGCCTTTTAAATCATAACCCCATGTGGTGCAAAAGCAAGCAGTTTGGAACCTCAGTTTGGGCCATTCTTCAAGCTCATTGGTCCGGCCAAAATCACACATGTTGGATATTCAAATGACTGAGTAAGACAGCAAATGCAGGTAAGAGCAAAGCCGTGGCCCACTGAACAAAAAGCTTAAAGAATGTTCGTCATAGAATTCAAATAACACGTAGGACAATTCATGGGGGGAAATAGCTCTTACTCATTCAGATGATGAAGTATGTACCTACACAGAAATGAGTAATGCCTTCTTCTTACCCAGTTCTTTGCCTTGAAGACTTTCCTAATAAAAGAATACAGAGAGAACGTGCTCAGTTTTGCTCAGAATTGCTGCAATTGGTTTAAGCTTTACACATCAACAGTTCTGAGAAC
>CAUYQV010185000.1:0-44061 GCA_963574575.1 Galagoides demidoff
AGTGTCCTTGCTCAATATTTTTTGTGACAAATGAATGAATGAGCAAATGAATAAATGAAAGGGAAAAAAGCCTGGATAAGAAGTTTGGGGATTGGCTCGGTGCCTGTGGCTCAATCGGCTAAGGCGCCAGCCATGTACACCTAAGGTGGCGGGTTCGAATCCCCAGCCCGGGCCCGCCAAACAACAATGATGGCTGCAACCAAAAAATGGCTGGGAGTTGTGGCGGGCGCCTGTGGTCCCAGCTGCTTGGGAGGCGGAGGCAGGAGACTCACTTGAGCCCAGGAGTTGGAGGTTGCTATGAGCTGTGATGCCATGGCACTCTACCCAGGGGGATAGCTTGAGGCTCCATCTCAAAAAAAAAAAAAAAAAAGAAGTTTGGGGATTAATTCCAGAGGCAGTAGCCTTTAAGCTAGATTTACTAGGCAGTAGGGAGTTAGGAAAGGTTTTAGATTTTAGATCGGGGCATGGCATGATTTGAGGGGTGCTTTCCAAAGATCAGAGAATGAAGGGTCACACAGTAAGATTGTAGATGCTTCCAGCACTTTTAAAGACTCAGCGGGGGTACTGCTTGTAGTTTGGAAGCAGTTTTCTTCACTTGGTTCAAGGGCCCTGTGGTCCAACTCCAGGGCAAGAACAGAACACGTGGGAAGAATGCTGCAAAGACTTGTCAGGTAGGGAGAGAAGGGATCAACCAGGATTATCATGGCAAATAAACCTCTCCCTGGAGCCTGAGGAGATGAGCTCAACAATGGCATGAGAGCCTTTTGAAAACCCCTTCAAATAGCTGGGATAATTTGGGTTTAGCTTTCCTGACAATGAAAAAAAATATGTCATAATTGCCCATTTTAAAAAGCCTCATTCTTCTTTCACCAGTATAAAATGATCCTGGTAATTTGGAGCTTGGAGCAGGCCCATTATGTTTTGTTATCCCCAGATTCCCACTCCCCACATGAAAGACTGACACTGTGCCTCCCCACCTCCCATTCTCAGGCCCTTCTCTCCCTTTTAAATCTTGTAGCAATTAGCAGGCATTTCACGGCCCATTTCTGTCAAATAATGTGACTTGGCAAAAACTGGTGCCCTTGTAACCATCTGAGGACTGCAAATCATTTTCTGTGTTCCAGATGGAGAGAAGTTTTGAAATTTGTGGTGGGTGAGATGCTGGGAACCAAATACAACTTCCTTGAATCATGACTTCCTCTTAAACTGGAGGCCATAAAAAAAGCATGTACATATTCTGTCCCCATGTGTTCTGACCCCTCTGAAGCATTTGCTCCTCACTCTATCCTTGAGAGAGCTCTAGTTTCTTACCTTTATAGCACCTTACACTCTGACAGTCTGCTTCTTGGTGTCCTTTGGAGGTGTCTGCTGTCCCATCAACCTACCCTGTCCTTCTCCCCAGCTCTTATCTTGATCTTCCTAGAGTCATCTTACCCACAGTCTTAGCCTGGATTTACTTTCTTACAAATCCCAGTCTTTATTACAAGCCCCCCCCCCCCTTTTCTGCACTCTGGACTCACATACCCAGCAGCTTGTCTGATCTGCCCACTTGAATTGACTTCTCCTGTTCAACATGTCTCAGTGTGGTCCCTTCCATTCTTTTGGACTGTCATTTGGACTGGGAATAACCTGCTTCCTACAGGTTACTTTGTTCAGACAGCCTCTCCAATCCATCTTCATAAAATCCAGTCTGATAGCATTCCTTGACTGCAAATCCTTTAATGTCCTCACAAAGATATTCAGATCAAGGTCAAAATCCTTAAAAAATATTATGGTTCCTTGATGCTTTCCTCACACATACCTTCTTAGCTCTATCCATAACCTAGAGGTTAAAACCTTGACTTTGCAGTGAGATTTTAATTCAAATTTTGGCTTCACCACAAACAAGTCACATGTTCTTGAGAAGGTTTTTACTTTTCCATTTCTGAAGCTTCTCACCTGTGAAATGGGGAATCATAAGAGTACCCTTCCATGGGGGGTTGTGAGGATTAAGTAACCTGGTCTGTGAGTTACCCTGCCTGGCAAACAGTCTCAAGAAGTACTATTTCTAAGTAGTATTTTCAGCTTACTACTTAAGGGCATTGCTTTCTGTATTCCCTTCTTGATGCCTCACCACTTCTTAGAAGGTCTGCGTCTCGGCAATGGCTGGGGGCTCTTCTCATATAAGGCAGCACCTCACATCTATGACGGTATATAGCTTGTCTTCTACCCTTCTAACAATTCTTTACCAGGGCTTATTTCTCTTTGTGTGCCTAGTGCCTAGAAAAATCCTAGGAATTTTATAGATGTCAAATAATTTTTTGAATAAGTGAATGAGTGGATGGGTAATGGAAAGGTGGATGATACCTATGTAAGTGGGTGGTTAGGAGGAATTAGTAGAACAAGTTGTGTAAGTATCTATACAAGTATATATTGTTTTCCTACCCTTTCCCTTAAGGAATTATCCAGAAATGTTTAGGAAGAAAGATCTAGGAAGGAGTTGGGGTTGAGTAATTTTGCCACTGTTCTCTCATTGTGAAGCCTTGAGGGACCCATCTAATCTCTTTGAGCTTGTGTTTGCTCAGTTGTCAACCTGAAGGTGATAATACCCTGATATTATGATGATTCAACCAAATGCATAAAGAGCCTGACATGTGCCTGGCATATAGTGGACCCACAGATAATGTTCATCTTCTTTCCTAAGGTTAATGGTGGGACCTTGTGCCACTGGAGAGTGTTGGAAGTCTTTAGTGTGGTGACCATCAGACAGAAGCACGGAGGAACATGGAGCATTCAGGGAATGATAGCTTGGTGAAAAGTGCTGGCAGCATCCCAAAGGGACCATGGGGATTTGGTTGAGGAATCATCAACCAGAAAGGTAGTGGGAAAGTCTCACCACCTTAGGAGACTTGCCAGGAGGCACTGCACCATAGGCGGAAAGGCTTCTGTTGTGAAACTCCCACCAATTGAGCTTAGTCAGAGAAAGAGACTGGTGCTGCATGCTGGCCACTGGAGGGCACCACGAGCGCTGGCCTGGTGAGAGACGAGCTGCATGCAAGGAGTGAAGACGCCCTTGATAAGGGGAGAGAGACTGGTGTTCGCTTTGGCAGCACATATACTAAAAAAAGAGGGGGAGAGACACTGTTTTGAAGGCAAATTCTCCTGCAGAAATTTAACAGCATTTGAGGCCATCTGTAAGATGACACAGCAGAAGATATAGCACCCAGATCTGTTGGTAGAAATGAACTAAATTGAGTCAGAACAAAATCTACATGAATCTTTCTGATTGCTTCCTTGCGCTGTGTACAAAACACTCCAAAGATGTGTCCCTATGCATTGTAAATGCAGAACAGTACACAAAAGTATTAGTATATTTTTATTGTTTGTCTGTAACAAATTAATGTTTTTAATACATACATGTACTTACCAAATCTCTATGTGTAAACTCCGTGAGTGGTAATGTCAAAAGCCTAAATTTGAGGCCTTGGTTTGAGCCAAAGAGAACTTCTTCTTTCTTTCTTTCTGGTGTGCTGTGTATATTGGACATCCATGTTCACTTTTATCTAAGTAAACTATCTCATTGCAAGAAAAAAGTAAAGAAAGATAGATAGAACGAAAAGGAAAAGGGAAGAAGGGAAGGAAGAGAAAGAAAAAGGGAAGGAAGAGGGAGCAACAAAGGAAAGAAAAAGAAAAGCTAGAAATATCCTGGTCTAGAGGGCTTTTTGATGAGTTGGGAGTCTTGAACTCACAGTTTCTCTGGAAAGTAAACAGGCAGGTTTTGCTTGACTTGGTAAACATCATTCTCAACAGGAGGCAGGTGTTTATAAAATCTAACTTACCTTGATTTCCTGAATCCTGCTCTAAAAATGTTTCTTGGTTATCAGTCATTCAATAATTTTAGCTGCTGTTCAGAAGAACCCTGAAATCTCAGTTTCTTAGCACAATAGGGGTTCATTTTTCAATCATATAAAGTTTAATTGCTATAGGAGTAGAGATGGGGAACCTCCGTCCCTACTCAGGGATTCAGGCAAACAAAAGTCTCACTATCTCCTAAGGATCCCCAAGGCTGCTGTGGGTATGTCCATTCTACTGTGGGGACGAGAGGCTGGGTGTCACTTGGAGTCTTCATGGGTGTTGTGGTCTGAAAGTGAGCAGCTGCATAGATCAAGGTCATGGTCCATAACTGGGCATGGGGTTGGAGAGCAAAGGGGGCTCTATGTGTATTGGGCAGGATGTGGGGAACTTGGATGAATTTCCAACCTTGACAAAGACAGAATTCATTCATCCCCAAATTTGCTATGCTTGAAGTAGATAGGGACACTGGGGACACGGCCCTGGGACTAGAGCTGAGAACAAAGCGAGGCATCTAGCCCATAACACTTAAGGAACTACTCACTCTCTGGGCTGCATAAGTACAGAGTCAGCACTTGAGATGAGTGCTACCTTAAATATTGTGCTCTGGGGCACTTTGCTTGCCTCATCTTAACAAGACAGACCAAATGGCTACTCTCAGAGAGTGTAGGCTCTCATGGCATTCACTGACAAAATGGGTTATAAAAATGATTTTATGTAGTGGAAAGAACTCAGAAGAAGACAGCAAGGTATGATGAATGCCTATGGGGCAGGCCCTAGACTGTGCTCTCTCACTGAGATGGCACCTAGTTGTCTGTGAGAGGGATTGAAGGAGGGAGGAAGTCAGGAGACCATGAGGAGGCTGGGATCATGGTATAGACAAGAGAAGATGGTGCCTTTGACTGGGTGGTGGCCATGGGATGAAAGAGTGCATTTGGGACTTCCTGTTGGAATGGAGGCATGGAGAAGCAGTAGGGGAGGACTCAGAGTCACCCAAAAGGATGGCCCTTGAGTGTCTCCAGCCCTGAGCATGCCTTACACAACATAAATGACCAATATTTGCTGGTTCTGTCCTAGCTTGCCCTCTACCTCTGGCCAAGGAAGCTAAGTGAGCCATCCACGGTAGTGCTGGGGGGAGGATGGTCAAGGGAATCAGTGGCCAGGAGTGTGAGATGCTCCTCCTGAAGCTTCATGGGGATGGGAACATCTTCTCAAGGCCCTTCATTAGTGAGAAATGTCTTCCCCCTGGTGAGGAGGGAGCACTGGGTTGAAAGCCCATTAAATTTCCTTGGCCCAGAAGTTGGGAATTGCTGGCTCAGAGCTGGGGAGGGGCAGGGAACCAACCCATTTCCTCTGAAGGCTGAGGCTCTCTGGAGGGTGAAAGACAGGAGTTCCAGAAAGAGAAATGAAATAATCTCCTCTGAGCTTTATTTTCAAACAGCATGTGGGCCTGACCAGAAATGCTTGCCTGAATGGAGTGGACAGAGATTTCGGTGGAGGGGGAGGAATTGCATGGCTTTAAGAGCCCCAGCTTCAAATGCAGCTTTTACCTTTGCTCTGCACTTGAGGGCAGCTTCCTGAACCCATGGTCTGGCTTTCTCATGGCAGGCAGTGTGGCCAAGGATTCCTGGGATTGGGGCTGGATGGGGGTGGGACCCATACCTCCCCCACCTCTATGAGGATAAGTAAACAAGCAGACAAGGACAAGGGCCAAGGGCATTAAATCCCAATTATCTTGGAGCCCTAAATACTTCCTGTGAGAACAATTTGTCATTGACATACTTAATTAGACTCTTGACCAATATTTTCCAGATGTGGGGATTTTTGCTAAAAAAACCCAAGTGCAGATGTTTTCCTTATTTAATAAGACAGCTAGGGCAAACCCTTGGGAAAAAGAAAAAGGAATAAAGGAGCGACAGGCACTAAAATCATAGCTTAGTGGGTCCAGAAAGAGAAGCTATTGGCCCTGAGGTCTTTCAAAAGAAATTGGTATCAGTGGCACAGACCAAAGATCACCAGGGCTGTCTGCTGTGGTTGGGGCCCTGGCTCTCCCCATCCTCTGCACATGAAGCAGCCCTGAGGCTGGGGGACCTTAGGTCCATTGTGAAAGCTGGTGAGTTTTAGAGTTACAATTTGAACCCATACCCTCAAGTCCTCACATGAAAGAAGAAAATCAATAATAATGAGCAAGGTACCTCACTAGTTTCTTACCTTTGAAAAATAGAGAATTCTCCCCCATGACTGGCTAATCCAGGGCCTGCTCTAGGGTGGGGCACACCAGAGGTCCCAAGCCAATGTCTTAGGAAGCACTTGGTCTGAGGTGCCAATCCTCCAGTGCCACTTAAATATTGCATCCTGGGCACCTCTCTTTTCTCACCCTAGTCTTGGCCCTTTGCTTCTTGACTAGATTTAGCCAGCTGCCCCCCTTTTGGCCTCCTTGCTCCATCTTTCCTCCCTCTATCCTGTAACCCAGAGAGATCTTTCCAAAGTACAATCTCCATTAGGTCAATCCCATACAGGTTACTCTTCAAGGGCTCCCTATTGGTCTTGGGACAAGGCCAAACTTCTTGCTGGACATTCGAGGCCTTCCATTCTCTACCCTGTGGAACTGCCCACCAGACTTCAGCCTTCCCTGCCCCACCCCCTGTAGCTTTTCACTGGGAGAACCTCTATTCAAGAGGCAGCTTCCTCTGGGCATCCTGGCTCCTGGTAGACTCTGTCCTGGCCCTGTGTTTACATTGTGCCCTGCATAGCCTCTATGGCACCCAGAACACGTGGCACTCACCACACTCTATAGATGAGGACTCAGGATGGTCTAGCAAGGATGGAAAACTCCAATGCCCCCTGGGCACAGGCAGCAGCTTTCAATGACTCAGGTGCCAAGATGCTCATGTACACCAAGTGCTGTCAACCCTCAAATCCTCAGATGAGCCTCTAGCTGTCCTCTGAGAAGTGTCACCTGTTGTGACATCATCTTGATCCATCATCTGGATGATTCATAAAAAGCAAGACAGGAACATTTTATTTGCCAACTAGTAGAGATGATTTAAAATACCAGGCACGTGGCCCAAAGCAAACCCACCTGTGTGCAGGTCAGTTCCAGTCTAGGGGCCATCAGCTTACCACCTCTGTCCAAGAGGTTGAGTGACTGAGCCATACTCCTTAAAGTCAGGCCTTCCTTCAACCCCCTGGTTCAATGCTCTCTGCATTCCCTCCTCCCCACAGCTCCTATGACAAGGCCCAGGAGGTGATGTTTGGGCAAGGAGGAGGAGTTGGGGACCCTGGACCCCTCTGGCCTACCCAGATGCTCATGGTTCTTCCCCTCACTGGCGTGCAGGTCTATTTGCTTCTCTACACTGTGACTCTTCCAGTGTTTTCAGATTGAACTTCACAAAGTATCAATAGCAGAAGGTAATCATGGGGACACATCTCCTTGTACTTGTGACCTGCTTTAGCCTAGGACAGTTTCTCTCTAATTCTCTAATTGCCAAAATCCTAGCTTAGCTATGTGCCTAGAAGGTATAACCCCAACACAACAGACTGGTACAAATTAGTTTTCTTCTTTCCTTGGCGGAACCCCAACAGAGGTGTCCATGTGTGTGGGGGTGTGTGTGTTTAAAGGGAACCTTCATTTGATTTGTTGAAAAGAGCAAAAGAACACTAGGCCAGCCTCAAATCTAAAGACCTGGGGTTTAATCACAGCAGAAGTCCCTTACATGCTTTGAGATTTTGAACAGGTGTCCTCACCTGTTAAATGGGTATAGCATGAATCTTTACAGGTGAACCCGAGGGTGGCATATGGCCTGGTATGGAGAAACACTTAATACACAAGATGTGATATGGAGTCAGTGCTCAAAGACTTGTTCAGTATGAGAGAATAGCAAAACTGGAAGCAATATTAGACACCACCCAGTTCAGGGCTTGATGATCTGGGGTCTATGGGCCAAATCCAGCCCAATGGTTGTCTTTGTAAATAGTTTTATTAAAATACAGACATACTCATTTATGTACTGTAAATGGCGACTTTCATGCTGCAACAGCGGAGTTTGTAAAGCTGTGTTTATAAGACCCATTGCAGCAAAGAACATCATCTTGAAAATCTCAGAAAGGGAAATACAAGGAAAGATATTTGTGGAGGTTAGGGCCTGAAATAGGTGATTTTAAGATTGTATATAGATTAACCAACTCTCCTTGCTGGTTTTACCTTGCAGTGAAAGTCCCACATCCTTGAAATCTTCAGATTACTTATTCATTGCATAGAGGGAAATATCTTTTTTTTTTTTTTTTGAGACAGACCCTGCACTCTGTTGCCCTGGGTAGAGTGCCATGGTGTCATCATAGCTCACAGCAACCTCAAAGTCCTGAACTTTAGCAATCGTCTTATCTCAGCCTCCTAAGTAGTTGGGACTATAGGAGCCTGCCATGGTGCCCACCTAGCTTTTTTTTTTTCTTTCTATTTTTAGTAGAGACAGGGTCTCGCTCTTGGTCAGTCTGGTATCAGAACTCCTGAGCTGAAGCAATGCACCTGCCTCGGCCTCCCAGAGTGCTAGGATTATAGGGATGAGCCACTACACCTGGCCAAAAATGTCTTTATAATTGAGAGATGTGGTATGACAAAGTAACCAAGTGTTCAAGCTTGGTCTTGCTCATGATGCAGTGGCCTGCCATTGCATGCCTCCTGATAGGATACAGGGGGACATATGCCAGTTACCCATGTGATGGTTGCAAATCTTTGACCTCAAATGAATGATAAGAACACAATCAGAGGAATGCAAAATGTAGATCTGCTGTGGAATTATGAAAATAATTGAGGAGGGGGAAATAAAGAAACAAAGAATCAAATATAATGTGGGGGAAAGGAAGAAGGAAGGGAGGGGAAAAGGGAAGGAAGAAAATGGCTTTTAATAATAATAATATGTGGACATTGCATATTAGATGCTGTTTTTGAACTGATGTATGGTTTGAACTTCCCAACTTCTAGAATTTTGAGAAATAAATATCTAGTGTTCAAGCCACCTGGACTTCACCATTTTATTATGGCAGCCTGAATGGACTGCGATAACTCCCAAGTTTATAGCCCATCCCCTAACAACCAACTGCTGCTCTGACACATGGCTTATTAAGTTAGGAGTTTTCATTTATTTGGACAGAGTTGTATCAATATCATTTGGAAACACCATAGGTGTCTGTCATACTCTGCATAATAAAACTGTTAGAGTGAACTATAGAAAAGTCAGACTGGGGGAGCTGGCCAGTCAGGCAGTGCAGCCACTTTGTCTTTTAAATGAGAGCACTAAGAGCAAGACAGGTTGAAGACCCTGAAGCTGAGAGTGACCAGAACCGGGGCTGGAATCAAAATTTGCTCGCTGGTGCCAAGATCATTACCCTTCCTGTACTTCACCATTTAACCTATCTACCTTTCTGCTAGACTCAACAGAAAACCAAAATAGTGTATAATTTGGTGAGAAAGATAAGGCACAAGTCCCTGAAGTTGAATATTACAACAGTGAAACAGATGATGGGTACTGGACACTGTGGGGTTCCACTCAGATCCCTCACAGCCTAGGTAGGTACTCGGGTCACTGCTCAGAGGGCTCAGAGCTCATCTATCATGGGGAATGACCCCTAGGTGTTGTTCATTGTCCTTTCAGGGACATTCATGGCCCTTGCCTGGCTGATGTGGGAATACAAAGGCCTGTCCACTTGCTTCAATTTGGCACAACCTCCAAGGGCCAGAGCAGGTCCTAATCTCCCCCAGAAGCCATCATTTGCAAGGCCAATGCAGCTCAGCTCCTCCCTGGCTTGCCATCACTCACAAGCCTTCCTCCTCTTGACCCCTAAATATTTCCTAGGGTTTTGGGATGTCCTGCTAGAGATATGCTATGTATATGCAAGACTACATGTGTATATTCTCATATATGAATCCATATATTCACATTTTATGTATTTTATTTGTTAATTTTCTTTTTTTGAGACAGAGTCTCACTATGTTGCCCTTGGTAGAGTGCTGTGAGTCACAGCTTATAGCAATGTCAAACTCTTGGGCTTAAGCAATTCTCTTGCCTCAGCCTCCCAAGTAGCTGGGACTATGGGTGCCTGCCACAATGCCCAGCTTTTTTTTTGTTGTTGCGGTTGTCACTGTTGTTTAGCTAGCCTGGGCTGGGTTTGAACCTGCCAGCCTTGGTGTATGTGGCCGGCACTATGACCACTGTGCTATGGGCGCTGAGCCTATATTCACATTTTTAAAGTATAAATAATGGGAAACAATATAGTTTGTTCTTTAAATGATCAAACAACATACTTTGGAGATCATTCTCTTTCATACATATAGGTCTAACTCAACTAAAAAATATATATTTCCATAGCATTCCAAAGTATAGATGAATTTATTTTATATAACCAGCACCTACTGTTGAACAATGAGGTCCAGGATTCTGTTATTTCAATAAGAATTATGATAAATACTTTTGTGCCTATGTGTTTGCTTGTATATATGACTTTACAACTAGGATAACATTCCTAAAAGTGGAATAACTGGGTTGAAAAAGTATGTATATGGTAATTTTGTTACAATTTAGCAAATTGCCTGTCAAAGAAATGATTCTAATTTGTATTTTCACAAAACAAGCTGTTTCCCCAGGGAATATATACCAGATTGTCCTCTATCTCCACAGAGGGAACAAACAGCTACTCAGCTTGTCAGAAGGAGACACGCTCAGGGGTAGACACAGCTGCCTCCATGTTCAGAAGCATGAAGGATGATGGAGGAAGCTTGTGAATAGGGCTCTGAGGCCTTCCCTTCTTTGAAAACATGCATCTCCTTGGCTGTTATTGCTCATTCTGTCTAAACAAGAACCTTCCTCTCCTGTGATAGAGCCTAGTTTCTGCACAAACAGAGCAATCAATTCCCCATGGAAACCCCAGCCCTGCTGACCTCAGAGGAAAATGTTATTACTCAAGCCCTGGAGGCAGATTAATGCAGAATAACCATAATGAAAGGCATTATTAGTGTAATTGTAGGTCCTTAGGGTTTAAATTCACATCCCCCCCCCACTTAATCTCCCATGATTTTCACATTTTCATCTTTTGAATGGGGCCTTCAATAGAGATGCTGATCACCATGGCATAAAAGGATCCTATTGTCCTTTTGGCATCCGATAGGTGTGCACCAGTGAGACATGCTCACAACCCCCAAATCAAAAAGTTCTGCATGAATATTAATTTTGTATCCTCATGAGAACCAAGTGGTGCCTTCTCATTCAACACCTGATCAATTATGTGGCAATCAAACAAAATTATCTTTAAAAGAACAGATTACTAGCCCAGTTTCATCTGGCCCTATTCCATAACAAAATGTCTAATGAAAAGGGTGAGGTTTACCTAATCAGAAACATTGAGAGTCTTCCAAAATGTCATCTCTTCATCAATGTTCAGAAACCCCCTAGATAGGAGAATGATTTTAGACATGGATATTTGGCCCACAGTGATCTTTAGCATATAAATACTTTATTTATTAAGACAGAGACATTGACATTCTTAATTCTTGTTCTTTCCTTAAATATATCATCTCCCAGGAACATATGGATTTTTTAAATTTACTTGCTCTGACTTAGTCTGTATTATAGTAGATATCCTCAGCAGCTTATCTTGAGATTTTCTTATAACATGTGCTTATTTCTGAGCTTTATATACAGCCATGTCTTTCAGGAGATTGGTGAATCTGGTCAAGACTGATGGTGGGATGGGATAAAGCAAAACAGTTTATTTGGTTCCTGACTCTGATGCTTGGAGAGTTCAGGATTGAGCATCTGGGCCTGATAAGTGCTCTGACTGCTTCCAGAGGAAGGGGAGACAGTGTGTGTAGATCACATGGTGAGAGAGGAAGCAGAGAGAGGAGGTGCTGGGTCTTTTTAACAACAAGCATTTACAGGAACTAATAGAGTGGGAAAAATTGCTTCTAAGGGAGGGCACTTATTTATTCATGATGGATATGCACCCATGAACCAAATACCTCCCACTGGGTATCACTGCCAACATTAGGGATTAAATGTCAACACAAGGTTTTAAGGGTCAAACATCCAAACTATAGCAGAAGTTAAACTCACTTATAGTAAAAAAAGTAGTTCTATGTTTTGCACATGACAGCTTTGTCTTAAAAGTATCACATATGACTGAAGATAGGGCATTTGGATTTGAAGTTACTGAATATGTCTGCACCTCACTTTCTTTAACTTAGGAAAACATGATCCTAGTGGAGTTCTGTGGGCAATTCTTCCCATTATACATTTCATTATGCACAGATGCAGAAATGTATAAGAAGAGAGCATCCTTTGGAATTTTTTTTGTTGCTTATTCCTCACCATTGCCTAAGGGGCAGAAAGAGTTGAGCTTTTTAGGTCATATTTACATCTATTAAAAGAGACACAAAATGAAATAAAATCTCAAAGAGAAAGGGGGGAAATGTTCAGTGGAATCATGTCTATAATATTTCAATCATATGCTTTAAAAGGGAAAATTTTCCCTAAAAATCCAATCAGTTCTTGTTAAGTAGCTGTCACACAATGCACTCACTAGATCATTTGGTGAACGGCCAGAATTTTTCACTTGTGTGCAAAATATTTAGTGCCATATAGGCAGTCTATCGTTTACTTTACTCAGTACATTTTTGAGTTGCAGTAAGGAGAACAGGTACAAATGAATAACTACAAAATGGTGATATTAGGTATGGTGGCTCACGTATGGCACTTTGGGAGGCCAAGGCAGGAAGACTGCTTAAGGTTGGGAGTTTGAGAACAGCCTGAGCAACAGAGTGAAACACCCCCCCCCAACTCTACAGAAAATAAAATTAGAAGGGTATGATGGTTTGTGGCTATAGTCCCAGTTACTCAAGAGTCTGAGGCAGGAGAATCACTTGAACCTAGGAGTTCAAGGCTGCAATGAGTTATTATTATGTCACTATACTGCAACCTGAGGGACAGAGTGAGACTCTGTCTCTAAAAAGGGACACTCTGTCTCTTACTATAGAGTGAAAAAAAATTACTATATGATTAAATGAATTCTAGAGTAGAGAGTCCATACACAAAAGAAATAATCCCCAATTTCAATTTTGCCAAGAGTGCAAGCCTAAATATAAAGAGGTCTTTTATCAATTACAAAAAGAAGAAAGAACTTTCTAAGCAGAAGAAATTGCTGGTACAGAGGAAGAGAATCTTGGCATGGAGTTCTGATTTTAAGAAACTACAAGTAGATTGTTCTGAGAGACTGTTGTTTAAACCTGGCATCCCTTTGGGTTTCAGGCTTAGAAGATTCATGCTAACTCTATCCAATAGTGTCTTAAGGTATCATTAGCCCTTCCTGTCAGTTCCATTCAATGTCACTCTTTGGTTAAAGTATAATGACTACTCTCTGTGAAAAAAAGTCTTAAGAAACTTTGGCTTTATATTCTTACTCAAAACTCCACCTCCCTCAAGTATCCTGAGTGTCCTAAGTTTATTTATTTTTTTTAGAGATAGAGTCTCACTTTGTCGCCCTTGGTAGAGTGCTCTGGGACCACAGGCACCCACCACAATGCCTAGCTATTTTGTTGTTACACTTTGGCTGGGGCCGGAACCCACCACTCTCAGTATATGGGGCTGGTGCCCTACTCACTGAGCCCCAGGTGCCGTACCCGAGTTTATTTTTAAACATAATTTCCTTTCCCCTTGTTTCTTAGTTTGAGGCACCTGGGCAGTCATCACTTGATAAAACTGAAGTTATTTAATTAACTCTTCTCTTGTCCTCTGACCATCTATTCTTTGAGAATTATTTTATTATTATTTTGCATCTATTATTGCATTTTTGTTGATTGGGAACCAGAGCTAAGTAGACTCTGCATAAACTTTCTAGGCCCAGCACCTTGGGGCACATCTTTCTAACTATCTGAATCTGTGCCTATCTCATCTCATTCATCCATCCATCCACTTACCCAACCACTCACCGACCCACGTGTTCTTACATGATCCATCCACACACCCACCTGCCCATCGACCCGTCATCAATTCATCCTTTTGCACTTCCATCCATCTTCCTTCAATAGATGAATCATCTCTCCTATCTATGCCATTCCTTCCACATCCACACTAGCTCTCCTCACCTGTCTCCTACTCAAGGCCAGCTTTTCAGCAATTGCCTCCACTCCTCACTCCCCACTGTATTATCAAGGTTTTTCTCTCCCTGGATTCATCCTATCAACATATAATCAGGTTGCCATTTCTCTCATACTAAAAATAGACTCTCTTAACTCACAACAGTTTGGGGTTTTTTTTTTTTTTTGATCCCTTTTAGAACAAAAGTCTTCAAAAGAATTGTTTGTACTCACAGACTTTGTTGTTTCTTTGCTCTGTTTTCTCCAATCGATAGCAATCAGATTCTCTTCCCAGGCATTCTATTTAAATTGCAGCTGCTGCCATCACCATTTTGATGAATCCAGTCTTTTTTCTTCTTAGCTTATCAGTAGGGTGAAGAAGTAATTTATCTTCTAAAGCTAATGCTTTTTATAGTGAAAAAAGATCCTATTAATGATTTCTTTGGAATAACATGTAAAACTGGGATCATCCCAGGAAAACCCTAATACATGTTTATTAGGCTATTAATCAATTCCACAACTAGAGGATAAGTCATTTAGGGGCTGAGATTTTTGTTTACTTTTTCACATTGTAGCTCCAGAGTCTAGAACAGTGCCTGGCACTTATTAGGTGTTGAGTATTAGATGCATGGCAGTTGAGAGAGCACAGGGTAGGCCCTCCATAGCAGTTGAATGAACAGTTGTTGCACACATAGCCATTGATTGTCTTAAACACTAGGAATCAAATGGATTTGGACTTACTGTGTATTTATGACCCACTGACTTCATTTTCCCCCTTGCAGTGGTGCACAAGCCCCAGAGACACCATACTGTGCTTTCATTTACAGAGCTTGTTCTTGCTGGAGCCCTTTGGCTAATTTCTTGAGCAAGCTTCAGGACACCTCTAGAATGACAGTAATTTGCTTCCAATACCCAGGATTAGAAGTGTAATGTCAGAGGTCACTCAAGACAGGATGAGTTTCCCCATCAGGCCATGGAGCCCTTTAGTATTGCTGATGACTCAGTAATCTCACTTTGTCCCTAAGATTATCTTCCATGAGTTCAAAGAGATTAGGAATAATTACCCTTCTCCAAAGAAAAGAAGACAGGCACGTTAGGTGCTTGGGCACACTCAGTGTTTTTTCAAGCTTATTTTTAACTCTGAGTAGAACCTACTCACCCTTTTTGTGTGAGATAAAGTCATAACTTGGAGTCAGCCAGCCAGAAGCCTTTTTCTGTTTTAGAAAATCTCCATTTTCATAATTGTCAGTTTCCCCTCTTTAACCTGCTTCACACACACACACACACATCAATTTTCTCACTACATGCCAAAGTTACCTTTTGTCTTCCCTTAGAACTAAAAGGAAATTGTTACAACTTTGCTTATCTAATAATTCTTAAGGAACAAAGATTGGCCTTTTTTAGGATAAGTATGCAAACTTCCTTGTCCAATCTCATATAACTTAATTTCATAAATGTCTTCCATTTAAAAAATATTTTTTAGTGTTATTTTAGGTTTGCAGGATAATCGAATGGAAGGTACAGAGAGGGTTTCAGAGAGGTTTCTGCTCCCCACCCCTATCTTAACACACAGTCTCTCCCACTATCAACAGTTAGCACCAGAATGTGCATTTTTTAGAGATGATGAACCTATAATGACATGCCATCATCCAAAGTCCATAGTTCACATTGGGATTCACTCTTGGCATTGTACATATGGGTTTGGGCAGATGTATAATGGTATGTATTCACCATTATGGTATCATACAGAGTATATTATATATATATATATAAAATCACTAATGTCTGATTGTCTGATATATATATGATGTTTTTGAGGCAAAGGCAACTGAATTCCTCCTGGGGAGTAAAAAGAAATTCTAGCCCTTGTCAAAGTGTCCAGGAGACAGAAGATATCTGGACTATCCTTCTTCATATGCCCGACCTCTTCTCCATGGCCACAGGTCATAGTCACAGGGGCGGGTACTAAGGAAGATGAGCAAGGGAGACATGGAGGTTGCACCTTGCCCCCTTTGTAGCAAAGGAGTAAAGAGATAGGAATGAGGGGTTTATTTGAAAACCTAATCTTTTGGTCTTTGCTCATAGATCTCAACAGACCATCCTGGCTACATTAGCTTTAGCCCCTAAGGTGCAGAAGATTATGCGTGTTGCTGAGCAGGAATTTCATTCAATTCAGTTTATTACATCTATGAAAGCCCTGTGTTTGCCAGGCCATGACCAGGACCTGGGGACATTCACAAGGAAACCCTTGTGAGGAGTGGTCCTGCTGCCACTTAAAGCTGATGAATGGTTGGTCTTAGTAGGCAT
This sequence comes from Galagoides demidoff, assembly GCA_963574575.1. NCBI lineage: Eukaryota > Metazoa > Chordata > Mammalia > Primates > Galagidae > Galagoides > Galagoides demidoff. The sequence goes on from CAUYQV010185000.1 coordinate 16,262, forward strand.
TTAGACCATCTTTTTTCTCATTTTCAGATCATGAAAATAGGGCCATGGGAGATTAAATCACTTGGTCCTAGTCACATGGCTGGAGCCATTGTCATTGTTATCATCATCATCACTGACATTACTATCAACGTCATTGCTATTAATGGAATAATTTCTGCCATGCACTGAACATCTAACTGGTCTTATGGATGGGGAAACTGAGGCTCAGGGAGAGGGAATGATATGCTCAAGGTTGTTCTGCTGGTAGCTGCTGGTAAATAGCAGACCCAAGACTCACACCTTGCCTTTCCCAATTCCAAGGAAAAGCACCCCTTTTCCTTGACATCATATAAAGAATGGTAGGGCTGGTGGCTGTAGCAGCAGGTTTTTGCTGAGGACCCTAGATAAGAAACCTCATCGACAGGTTTAGGAACATTATCCTGTTTGATCCTCACAACAAACCTACCAAATGGCTGTTTTAAAAATCCTCAGTTTCTCTTCTAATAACTGACACTTTCTCCCCAGGCTATTTTAAGACTGGATCTTTTCACTTTTTTGGTCTTAAGTAAAAAATACCTCCTCAGGGAGAACTTTCCAGAACATCCTATCCAAAGTAGCAGCTTTCTGTTAGTGTCTATCTATCCCTGTTTATTCCTTCTGTAGAATTTATACCAGCAGTAATTATTTTCTACTCAAATGAGTTTGTGCTCATTTTCTTAGAATGTTTTGGGAGGATTCCTTCCTTTTCTATGTTTCAGAATAGGTTATCTAATATAGGTATTAATTCCTCTTTCAAGGTTTGGTAGAATTCTGATGGAAAACCATCTGGTCCTGGGCTTTTCTCTTTTGGCAGATTTTTGTAGAGTTGATTCTATTTTAGGGCTTGATATAGGTCTATTCAAAATTTCTAATACATTCTGGTTGAGTCTAGGAAGGTAGTGTGCTTCCAGGTATTGGACCATTTCCTCCACATTTTCATACTTCTGAGAATAGAGTTTTTTATAGTAATCATTGAGGATCTTTTATATTTCTGTGGTATCTGTTGTTATTTCACCTTTATCATTTCTGATTGAAGTTATTAGAGATTTTACTTTTCCGTTCGTTTAGTCAAAGGTTTATCAATTTTCTTACAAAGAACCAACTTTTTGTTTCATTGATCTTCTGAATGATTCTATTGTTTTCAATTTCATTTAATTCTACTCTAATTTTGGTTGTTTCTTTTCTTCTGCTGGGTTTGGGGTTGGATTGATCTTCCTTTTCCAGTTGCTTAAGATGTACTCATTTCCTTGACTAGTGTCTGTAAATCATAGTGACTGTAACTTTATCTTTCCTCAGAGCTGCCATGGTGCTCATCGCAGTGCTTGACCTATAACTGAAACTCAAAGAAAACAGAAGGGTGAGGTCCAGAGTGCCTGAATAACTTACCCAAGGCCACACAGCTGGTTAAGTCGTAGACCTAGAGTCAACCCTAGGATCATAGATTCCAGAACCCAAGTATTTATTCCCTATCCTAAATAGTTTAGCACAGCCAGCGGTGCACAATAAGGACATAATCCTTACTGAACTCACATATTTTATTTCTTAAAGCCCATCTCTCCTTCCTCTAGCTTGGCTAAGATTAAAAAGCAGGGATTAGGTTTATAACTCCTCATCTCTTGGAGAAACCACTTTGGTTTAGGGCAGTGATGAGTCATTATGCTGCTGAGTTTTGCTAAATTAACTGGTGTAAGCCTTGTCTCTCATGGTGCTGTGTTGAAAGGTTGGGGCTTTTATCCAAGGACACTTAAGTAGATAAAAGAATAATATGGGCTGAAAGTCTTATGTACTCATTGAGAAGGCTGATTATTCTATCCATGAAAGATATACTTTACCTGGAGGAAAAAAAATTGAATCCATCTCAGCTTTAGAATGTACAAATTCAACAATTTTAAAATTTATATTATAAACACCATATAATGATATTAAAGGCAACTTTTAAAAAATGTCTTTCATAAATGCTGACAATGCTATTTTCATTGCTGGGAATCCCTTCTGAGTCCCTGGTTGAATAGTCACATAAATGTATTTGTAGTGAACATTCCATGTTGTATTCTATTTTCAATTAACTTTTAATCATCAATGCATTTCCTTGTTGCTAAATATCCCTAATTACTGTTTATTGACTATAGAATATTTTTGAATTTGAAAATGGACTAGACACACACAAAAGAATATTGCCGAATTATATACTAATTAATGAAGCTGCTATGAGAAGCCGTGATTTTTAGGTTTACCCATTTTAGATTATGCTATCAAAAGAACCCTTAGATATTTAACACTTTATTTTGGTGCTTTTTTCCTCTTTAGTTAAAATCTTCAAATTTTTATACCAAGCAAAAGGATAGAAACATTTTTTGTTGTGGATGTGTACTATTAAATTATTTTCCCAAAGTCATGAGGCAAGAGTAGACCGGGTTCACTTTAACATCCTCAGTGCTGGCCATAATTCAGTAAAAAGAATAGTTTAGGCTTAATTTAGTAGAGTAAAATGTTAGTTTGATGTTTTGAATTGCATCTCATTGGATGACAGTGCTGTTAGTTTTCATACATTTGTTTTTGAGCTATGCTGCAAATGCTCTATACCAAGTGCATATGCCAGAAGGAAATTTTTTAAAATTATAAATCCTGTAGCCAATTAGTGATGCACTTTTGACAAAACACTATTCCAGTTAACTTTGGTTCTGGAAATCATGTTAGCTACAAAAACTAATTAGAAAGATTCACTTTTATAAGTTTGCCTGGCATGAAAGGTCTTTAGTAATAAAATGGAAATTTGCTTAGAGTGCTTCCTCCATAAATACTTCTATTATTAAAATATCGTGACTTATTCGAAGTGAGTTTGCTTCTAAGTGACTTGGTTGGTGAGGCTAAGGAGGGTGAGAAGATGATGGGGACTATTGAGTTCCCCCCATTTCAAATGTGCATTGTCCCATTCAGCCTTCTTGTGCTATGCCCTTCCTTAGTGTGGAGCTTCCTGAATATACATGTCCTGGGTGGACATTCCTGATGGCTCTGAGCAAATGCTCAAGTGGTACCTGCACCTTCTTCTCAGCATCTTCAAACCTCCTGCCATCCCCTCTCACTAGCAGGACCCTGGTTGTAATGATTGTTCATGACTAAGACAGTCAGACCCTGCACTTCCCCTCTCCCCCACTTCCAAAAGTCCAGCATGATGGGGCTGAAGCTTGGTGCAGGAGGAAAGATGAGTCCCAGAGCAGAGTGGTGGTGTGAATGCCCAGCCTGGGAAGCCAGGAGGCAAGACAATGTAGGAGGAAGCAGTAAGTGAGGCAGGGGAGGTAGAGTGAAGCTGGGGGCTAGGGTTCTTCTTCTGAGGGGAATGTATCTGCTCCTGAAGAGGAATGGAAGAAGCCAGCAGTGCCAGGGACTCTAGCACATGATGGATATAGCTAAAGTGCAAGTGCTCACCACTGAGCCCAGTCAGTACAACATGACAGATAAAGGCATGTGCCTCTGAGTCAGTGCAACAGCCTCCAAATCCTGTCTTGGCCACTTGCTATCTGTGTGACTGTCATATGCTTAGCACACAGTAAGTACTCAGAATATGTCAGCTACAAGCTGTAAACATCACTACAATTCTTGCTATTTATTTGTGAACTATCTACAACGTGCCCAGGTCTGTTACAGACCCCACAAAGAAACCAACTGCACGTTGACTAAATGCAAGATGGTACATACGTCATTGTGAAATGTGTGTATCACTGAATAGCTGTTTTTGGAATTCAGGAGAGTCAGCAGGTGGCTAGAAAGGCAGCTTGAAGTCTGTGGAACTTGACCTGGCCCTTTCTAAAGAGTAAAAAGGCTCAGAGGAAGGGAAGTGGAAATTTCTGGCGAGGCACTCATCAGGGGCTGAGGTGGACTCCAAAATACAGTATCATATTTGTATGGGACACTACATATGTGTTTGCACGTGTACATGTGTGTGATGAATACAACAAGTAGATGAATACACACTGACTTACTGACAGAAGTGAGTGGGAGTTAAAAGGGACCTGAATGTTTTACTCTCCACAAAATCAAATTCTGTATTGTTAGATTATTTATAAGGGGAGAATGTTCCTTCATAATTAGTGGAAACAAAAAGATTTTAAAAAGTAATTTGAGGCTCTACTATGGAATGCCTTATGTTCTAGGTCAGAGGTAATTCAAGCAGTTGAAAGGCAAGTGACAGGTGGTGGGCAAAGGGATGGAGGAGTGAAAGCCAGGAGAGAATACGCAGAAGATGGCTCTTGCTGGGATGTGTCAGGCTGCAGGAGACACAATGATGGGAAGCAACACCCCTGCCCCGATCCCCAAGCATCTGCTGTGTGCTGCATGTCTTCACAAGTCTTCCTAACAGCCTTGCAAAGTGGGGGTATCCACCAATTCTATGGAAGGGAAAACTGAAACTGAGGGAGTTAAACCCTCTTCCAAGGCCACACTGCTTATAAGTGAAAGAGCTCAAGTACAAACTTGAGTCATCCTGAATCCTTGTTCCTCCCTTTCTACCAAAGGGAGGCCTAAGGACCATCAGGGAGACCATTGCAGTGGTCCAGCTCCATAGTGAAGGTGGGAGGCAGATCCCACCCTCCTCCTGCACCAGCCTTCTTTCTGATCTTCCTCAGGTCTTTGCACTTGCTGGGTCTCTGCTGGGGATTCTTTCACTTTGCTCTGCCCAAGGTGACCTCCACCTCCTCATTTGCATCTCGGCCCAGGTATGGCAGTAGAACACAAATATCTTCACCTCAGATCAAGTATCTCCATCTATACCTCAAATTTTTAATCCCACCACAGATACTTCAATCCAAGCACAGGTCTCTCCATCTCAGGTATCTCCATCTGATCCCAGTATCTTTATCTCAACACAGGTATTTTCATCTTAGCAAAAATAAACCCAATTTATGAGAGATAATTGCATCTCAGTCCAGGTATTCTAATCTCAGAATAGGTGTTGCAATTTCAGGAGAGACAAATCTATCTCAGACCAGGTATCTTCATCTCAGCAAAACTATTTCTATCTTAGGACAGGTATTTACCTCAGTCTGGGTACATTCATCTCAGGCTGGGTATCCCCATCTTAGCACAGATAATTTAATCATGGGAAAGTATATACATCTCAGCACAGATAACACCATCAAAATACAGATATCTTCACCTCAGCAGAAGTATTTTCATCTATGCACAGAGAATTCCATCCAGTTATAGTATCTCCATATCAGGCCATGTATATCCATCTAATCATAGGTATCTCCATTTCAAAACAGATAACTCCATCTATACCCAGAAGTCCTCATCTCAGCTCAGATATCTCCATCTCAGAACAGGTATTTTCATCCCAGGACAGGTAACTTCATTTAAGCCCAGGTATCTCCATCTCAGTATAAATAAGTTCATCTAATCTCAGATATCATCATCTCAGAATAGGTCTTACCATATCAAAGACAACTCGATCTCAGAGCAGTCATTTTCATATGGCCCAGGTATTTTAATCTCAGAACAGGTATCTCCATCTCAGCCCATATAATTACATCTGAGCCCAGTATCTCCATCTGTGCACAGGTATATCATCTCAGTACAAACAGTTTCATCTAAGTCCTAGGTGTCTCCATTTTAGCATCTCAGTACCAATTACTCCTTTTCAGAGTGAGTAGCTCCTTCTGAGCACATATAATACCATCTGAGCCCATTATCTTTGACTCAGCATGGGTATCTTCATTTCAATACAAATAAATCCATCTTAGCCCAGGTATACCCATTTCAATACAGATAACTCCATCTCAGCAAAAATAACCCCAACTCAGCACAGGTATTTCAATGTCAGAAGAAACAAATCCGTCTCAGACCTGGAAAGCTCATTTCAGTAAAGCTATCTCTATCTTAGCACAGGTCTCCTTACCTCAACCTCATCTCAGACTAGGTATGAAACCATGTCAGCCCACATATCTGATCTTAACATAGGTATCTTCATGTAAGCAGCACAAGTATCTCCATTTCACCAGGGTCAATACAATGTCGGAAAAGATACCTCCATCTCAGCTGTGAATCTCCATCTCAGCCCCAGGTATCTCCTTCTCAGCACAGATAATTTCATCTGAGTGCTGGTGTCTGAAATTCAGGACTTCTATCTCCATCTCATTACAGTATATTCCTCTCAACACAGATAACTCCATTTCAGCAAGTTGTCTCCATCTCAGAACAACTAATTCCATGTAAGTCCAGATATGTCTATCTCAACACACATATCTCCATCTCAGCTGAGATATGTCAATCTCAGTAAAAATATCTCCATATCAAAGGGGTATCTCCATCTCAGGCCAGAGATCTCTATTTCACCACATTTAACTCAGTCTCAGCCCAGAACATGTGTTTCTATCTCAGCACAGGTATATCCATCTCAAAATGGATAAATCCATCACTGCCCAGGTATCTCCATCTCAATGCAGGTTTCTATTTCTCAAAGGAGGTAACTCCATGTCCACTCTGGTTTCTGGAGCTCAGCACTATTGTCTACATCTCAGCAAAGGTATCTGCATGTAAGCCCAAGCTATCTCATCTCAATACCAGGTGTCTCCTTCTGAGTATGAGTATGTCCAGCTCAGCTCAGATATTTCCATCTCATCATGAGAATCAGCACCTTCAATTTCATGACAGGTATCTCCATCTTAGTACAAAGAAAGAGTTCCATCTCAGCCCACAATCTCCATCTTAGCACAGGTATCTTCATCTCAGAACAAGTATCTTAATCTCAGCAGAGACAATGACATCTCAGACCAGGCATCTCTGTCTCAGCCAAGATACCTTCATCTTGCCATAGGTAACTCCATCTCAGCACAGATATATCTGTCCACAGTTATCACCGTCTCAGCACTGATAACTAATCTCACCACAAGTATCTTCCTATCAGCACAGATTTTTTTCATTTCTGCATGGATAATTCCATGTCAATTCAGGTATCAGCATCTTGGCCCAGGTATTTCCATGTCAGTGCAGGCATCTCCAGCTCAGGAAAGGAATATCTGAGTCAGGTAAAGTATCTCTCCATGTAAACTGAGATATCTCTATTTCAGCACAGGTATTTTCATCTCAGGCTAGGTTAATCCTTATCAGCCCAGGTATAGCCATCTCAGCTCATGTATGTCCATGGCAGCACAGGTACATCCATCACACAACCAAAGCATTTCAGGTGTTTCCATTTCAGCACACGTATCTCATTCTCCACCAGGTATCCCAATTCAGCCCAAGTATCTCTTTCCCAGCACATGTAAGCCCATCTCAGCACAGATAACTCTCATCTAATCCCCAGTTTTCTTAATTTCATCAGCATTATTTCCAACTGGGTATAGATAATTCACTCATCTTCAGTATCAACAGTGCAGCATAGGTATTTCACAAAAGCAGAGATAGTTCTATCTCCTATAAAGTGTTGCAAGCTCAGCTTAAGTATATCCATCTCAGAACAGGAATATTAATCTCAGCACAGACAATTTCATTGCAGAGCAGATATTTTCTTCTCAGTCCAGGTATCTCCATCTGAGCACAGAAGTAAGTGTTCACATCACCACAGTAATGTTCATTTACTCCCAGGTTCATGTATCTCTGTCAAGGTATCTCCATTTCAATCAAAGTATCTTCATTTCATTACAAGTGTATGCACAGAGAACAGGAAATTCAATATCTGCACAAGGATCTTTATCTTAGGATATGCATGAGTGAGGATGGGATTATCAGAGCTCACATGGAGATACCTATGCTGAGATGGACATACTGGGCTCATGGAGTTATTGGTGCTGATGTGGAACTGTCTGTGTTCTGATGGAGATACCTGTACTGAGATCAAGACACTGGGATAATGACGAGATTGCTGAGATTAGATGAAGTTATTTATGGTTCCATAGCCAATTCTGAGCTGAGGTGGATATACCCAAGTAGACATAGACATGGCAGTATTGATTTCCAGATACTTGTGATGTCATGGCATTATCTGTATAGAGATGGAAATGGTGGTTCAGAGATAGAGTTTTCTTTTCTAAATGGATATACCTGTACCAAGATGGATATACGGTTGATGAGGTGGAGATTCAGGGGATGAGATGAATATCACTGCCTGGAGAGGGAGATACCTAAAGCTGAGTTTGACAACCTGGGCTGAGGCTGAGATGGAGTTAAATGTGGTGAGATAGAGATCTCTGGGCTGTGATGGATGTAAAGCTGCTGAGATGGAGATACTTGTCCAGACGTGGATATCCCTGGGCTGAGATGGACATACCTGAGGTGCTATGGAGTAATGTTTGCAGCCATGGAGATATGTGGGCTGAGATGGAGTTACCTATACTAATATGGAGATCCCTGGGCTGAGATGCAGTTACCCATGCTGAAACGTAGATGCCATGGTTGAGATGGAGGTACCTGCTCTGAGATGGATACACATCACTGAAGTAGAGATACATGTGCTGAAATGGAGATAATGTGGGTTAAGATGGAGCTATCTGGCACGCGATTCATGAACCTGGGAGTGAATGAACGTGCGTGTGCTGACATGGAGCTTTCTGTACTGAGATGAAGTTTTCCATCACAACTAAGGTATTAAAATGCAGCATTTCTATGTCAATCCCAGGAGAGGTATTTCTACCTAAGAATTCACTGTGTCCAACTTAGCCCAAACTTCTCCTTTCACCCTTAGGTATCACCATGTGAGCTCACATTATTTCATCTGAGCCCAGGCATTTCCATCTTGACGCAAGTATCTTCTCCATGGAGGTAAATATTCTCAGCCAAAGTATCTCTATCACAGGCACAGGTATCTATCTCCATCTCAGCCCGGTATCCTGATCTCACAGCATCTACCTCCATTTCAGCACATTTAAATACACCTTCCTTTTTTTTTTTGATAGGCTTATCAAAGATCAAATGATGATAAGTGTCTGGGTTCATCTCTTGGTTCTCGATTCTGTTCCATACATCTACCTCTCTATTTTTGTGCCAGTACCATGCTGTTTTCATCACTATAGATATAGCATAGTTTGAAGTCTGGTAGCTTTATTTCTGAGTAATGTCTTGGCTATTTGAGGTTTTTTCTGGTTCCATATAAAACAAAGTACTATTTTTTCCAGATATTTGAAGTATGACACTGGTGCTTTGATAGGGATTGTGTTAAATTTGTATATTGCTTTGGGTAATATGGACATTTTAACAATGTTGATGCTTCCCAGCCATAAGCATGTGACACAATAATTAAGTATATGAGGTGAAGGATATATTAATCAGTACGATGTAAGCATTCCAAATTGTATATGATATCAGCACATTGTATCCCCTAAATGCATTAATGTCTACATGATCTATGTCTTTATGATTTAATTAAAAAATTCATCTTCCATATACCTTGGATGATTTCATGTCAGCCCAGGTATCTCCATCTCACTCTAGGTATGTCCATCTCAGAAAAGATATATCCATCTTTGGCCAGGTAACTTCATGTCATTCCAGGAAACTCTGTCTCAAACTGTTACTCCATCTCAGCACAGGTATATTCCTCTAGAACAAATACAATTGTAAGTCCATCTTTGCATTGGTCTCTGCATGTCAGCCCAAATGATAGCAGCACAGGCCAATATCTGGAACTCAGGACTGGTATGTCTGTCGCAGCACAGGTATAGCTATCTCTGTACAAGTTTCTTCACCTCAGCATAAATAACTCCTGTATGCCCAGAAATCTCCTTGCCATCCCAGGAATCTTGATCTCAACACAGGTATCTTCAGCAGAACACAGACAGCTCCATTTCAGCACTGATAACTCCATGTGAGCACAGTAGCTACATCTCAGTGCAGGTGTCTCCATGTGAGCTCAGATTATTTCATCTGAGCCCAGTCAGCTCCATCTTGACACAGGTATCTTATCAGCAGAAGTATTTCTATCTTACCTAAAGTATCTCCATCAAAGGCAAAGGCAGGAATCCTCATCTCAGGGCAGCTACCTATATTTCAGCACATTTTTATCTAATTCCAGACACTGTACATATTACCTTGAATAGATCCATCTCAATCTGGATATCTCCATCTTAGGCAAGTTATGCCCATCTCAGAAAAGGTATATCAATCTTTAGCCAGATATCTTCATCTCCTCATGAGTAACTTCATCTCTGCAACTGTAAATCCATCTCAGCACGGGTATACCTTGTGTAGAACAGATACAATCATACCTCCATCTCTGCACTGGTATCTCCATGTCGGTACAGATGATGGCACAACAGGCCAATATCTGAAACTCAGCACTGCTATGTCCTGTCTCAGCATAGGTTTCCTATTCTTGACATAAATAACTACGTGTTTGACAAGAAATCTTTTTGTCAGCTGAACAATCTTGATCTCAGCACATGTATCTCCATTGGAATACAGCTCCATGTGAACAGTCGTAACTGCTTCTGAACCCAGAATCCCTATCTCAGAATAGCTATCTGCATGTCAGCTTAGATCATTTCATCACAGCCCAGGCCGCTCCATATTGCCACAGGTATCCTCTACTCAGCAGAAGTATTTTTTATCAAAGCCAAGGTATTGCACTCGAGGCAACAGTATTTCCATCTCAGCTGGCTGTCTTCATCTCAGCCCAGGTATTCCTGCCTCAGCACAGAAATCTCCATGTCAGCACATGCATGTTCATCTACTCCCAGGCACATGCATCACAGGCCAGATATCTCCTTCTCAGCCCACGCTATCTCCATTTCAGCACACACATCTCAACTTCGGTGATGGGTTTCCAGCTCAGCATACGTAACTTTTTCTCAGCCACAGTATCTACATCGCAGCACAGATAACTGCATCTAAGCCCAGGTATATCATCTCAGCATGGCTAATTACCCCTCAGACCACATATCTCCATGGCTGCAAACAGGACTTCATGGCACCTCAGGTAGGTCCCGCTCAGCCCAGGTATATCCACTACTGGCCAGGTATCTCCATGTGATCCACTTTAAATTCATCTCAGCTCAGTGAGCATCATCTTAGCCCAGGTTGTCAGCTTAGGTATATCCAGATCCAGCCTGTATATCTATCTCATCTCTGCAACAGAATATTCGTCCAGAACAGAAAACTCCATTTCTCCACTGCCATTTCAATCTACCCACAAATGATTCCATCACATCCCTACTATGGGTATATCCACATCAGCTCAGAAAGCTATATGGCACCAAAAATAGCTACGCAAAGGGTTGTCCACTGAAGCACGGAAAATTCTACCTAAGGCCACATAATACAGGGTTTCAAACAGAAATCCATTGTAACCCAGGTAGGTACCACTAAGCCCTGGTAAATTCTGGACAGGTATCACTATCTGAGCAACTTTACAGCCATCTGTGTCCACAGAACTCCATCTCAGCACAGGAAACTCTGTCTAAGCCCAAGTTGTCAAACCCAGCATTGGTATCTCCAGCTCCAGAAAGGTATATCCATGTAAGTACTGCAATATCTACCAAAGCAACTATATATCCACAATAGCAAGGTAGATCCATAAAGAAAGAATACTCAATCTCTGTAATGCCCTTTCTAACTGTGCACAGATGACTCTGTCATAGCCCAAGCATCTGGAACCTGAGAATGCAATTCATCTTCACATTGCTGTATCCACCTCAAATCAGGATTCAACTCCATCTAAGCCTAGGAATCAGCATCTCAGCTTGGGTAATTCCACATAAGATGTAATATAACCATGGCTGCAAACAGAACTCTATCATATCCCAGGGAGGTCTCAGCAAAGGTATAACCAACCCTGAACAGGTATCCCCAGCTCAGCAACATTATATTGACTCACGCCCAGGGATCCCAGTTCAACTCAGCATATGCTATCTCAGCCCAGTTGTGAAACTCAGCATAGGTACCTCCAGCTCCGTGCAGGTATATCCATCTCCTTCCCACAATCTCCAACTTGGTAACTGCGTATCCATCTCAGCACAAGTATATCCAATATCGTAAGAACCCTCTATCTCTGCAGAAGAAATTACATCTTGGTGCAGATGATTCTGCCACAGCCTAGGTATCTGGAACTCAGCAGAACTCACTGCTTTGGCACAGGTATATCCATATCATCTTAGAATTTGTAAGTAACCCAATCTAAATTCAGGTATATACATCTCAACACAGGTAATTCCATATCAGTACATGTATTCTCATGGCTGCAAACAGAAGTCCATTCTAACCCAGGTAGGGCCTGCCCAACACAATTATATTCAACTCTGGACAGATAACTCCATCTCAGCTCAGAAAACACCATATCAGCCCAGGTTGTCAAACTCAGCATAGAAATCTCAGTCTCTAGGCAGGTATAGCCATCCAGGTAAGCCCCACAATCTACACTTCAGGAGATGTATATCCACCTTAGCACAGGTATATCCATCAAAAAAAAGAAATTTCATCTGTCTATAGCCATTTCTATCTGCACACAGATGACTCTCTCAAAATCCATTATCAGAGACTCAGTGCTTCTCTCTGTCTTGGCACAAGTATATCCACATCAACTGAGAATCTGTAAGTAACTCCACCTAAACACAGGTATATGTAACTCACCACAGGTAATTCCATATCAGTGCATGGATCACTATGGCTGCAAACAGAACACCATTATAACCCAGGTAGGGCTCACTCAGCCCAGTTATATCCACTTCTGGACAGGTATCTTCATCTCAGCTACTTTACATCCTTAACATTCACCCAGGAATGTCATCTCTGCTTAGGGAACTCCATATAAGCCCAGGTTGTCAAACTCAGCATAGTAGTCTCCAGCTCCAAGCAAGTATATTCAGGTAATTCCCATAAACTCCACATCAGCAATAGTATATCCACATTAGCACAGGTATGTTCATGGAGAAAAGGGAATTCCATCTCTGTATGGCTGTTTTTATCAACACACAGGTGACTCCCTGAAAGTCCAGTCATCAGAAATTTTGTGTTCCTCTCAATCTTGGCACAGATATACCCACATCAGCTCAAAATATGCTATGGCAGGGTAACTCCATCAAAACACAGGTATATCTATCTCAGCACACATAATTCTATAGCAGTGGACATATCTCCATGGCAGCAAAAACAACTCCATTATGACCAAGATAGACCTAGCTCAGCCCAGGTATGTCCACCTCTGGACAGCTATCCCCATCTCAGCTACTTTCCATCCATTTGTACCCTGGGATCTCCATCTCAGAGCATGGATCTCCACATTAGACATGGTTCTCAAACTTAGCATTGGTATCACCAGCTCTAAGCACATATATCCATCTCATTCCCGCAACCTCCAACTCAGCAACTATATATCCATCTCTGCAAAGGTATATCCATTGTTATAAGACAACATTATATATCCATGCCCAATTCCATCTCCAGACAGATGATTCCATCACAGTCCAGGTATCTGGAAAGGTGCTACTTTCTGTCTCGGCACAGGTATATCAACATCAGCTCAGAATCTGCATGTAACCCCATCTAAACACAGGTACATACATCTCAGCACAGGTAATTTCATAGCAGCACATGTACCTCTGTGGCTGCAAACTGAATTCCATTATGACAAACATTGGTCTTGCTCAGCCCAGGTATATCCACTTCTGGACAGGTATCACCATCCCACCAACTCTACAGCCATGTTTATTCCGGTATCTATCTCACAACATGCAGCTCCATCTGTGCCCTGGTTGTCAAAGTCAGCATAGGCATCTCCAGCTCCAGGAAGGCATATCCAGGTAAGACCCACAATCTCCACATCAGCAACTATATATCCATTGAGAAAATAAGACTCATTCTTTGTAGCCGTTTCTATCTGCACACAGAATACTCCATCACAGTACAGGTACCAGAAACTAGGTGCTCCTCTTTGTCTTAGCACAGGTATATCCGAATTGGTTCAGAATATGCTATGGTACAGTAAGTAACTCCATCAAACACTGATATATTGATCTCAGCTCAGGTAATTCCATAGCAGGGCATGTATCTCCATGGATACAAATGGAATTCCATTATGAGGAAGGTAGGTCTCATTTATCCCAGGTACAATCACCTCTGGACAGATACCACCATCTCAGCCACTTGACATCCATCTGGGCACCAGGATCTCCATCTAACAACAGAGCTACCTCCAACCCCTTGAGGTCAAGCTCAGCATAGGTATCTCCAGCTCCAGGTAGGTATATCCATCTCAGTCCTGCAATCTCTAACTTAGCAATTATATATCCATCTCATCACAGGTATATCCAAAGTGATAAGAAAACTCTATCTCTGGACCCCAATTTCCATATCAGTGTATGATTATTTCTGCACAGATGACAACCCAAGAATCTGAAACTCAATGCAACTTTTTGTCTCAGCCCAAACATACCCACATCAGCTCAGAATCTGAAAATAATTCCATCTAAACACAGGCGTATACATCTCAGCACAGGTAATTTCATATCAGTGTACGTATCTCCATGAATGCAAACACATCTCCATTGTAACTGAGGTAGGGCTCGCTCAGCACAGCTATATCCACCTCTAGACAGGTATCTCCATCTCAGCCACTTTACATTCACCTCCACCAAGGAATCTCCATTTCAGCGCAGGGAAGTCCCTATCACCCATGTTGTCAAAGTCAGCATAGGAATCTCTGTCTCCAGTGAGGTATATCCAGGTAAATCACACAATCTCCATGTGAGCAACTGTATATCCACCTTACACAGGTATATCCTTCGAGAAAAGAAAACTCCATCACTGTGTGGCCATTTCCATCTTCACAAAGATGACTCCATCACAGTCCAAGTGTGAGAAACTTAACTGTCCTTTTCATCTCAGCACTGCTATATCCACATCAGCTCAGAATATGCTATGGCAGTGTAAGTAACTCCATTGAAACACAGGTATATCTGTCTCAGTACAGGTAACTCCATAGAAGTGCGCATATCTCCATGGCTACAAATACAACTCCACTATGGACACGGTAGGTCTTGCAGAGCCCAGGTATATCTACCTCAGGACAGGTATAGCCATCTCAGGCATTTGACATCCACCTGAGTTTCACAATATCTATCTCAGAGTACGGAGCTCTGTCTAAGCTGAGGTTGACAAACTCAGTGTGGGTATCTCCAGCTCCAGACAGGTATATCAATCTCATTCCTGGAAACTTCAACTCAGCAACTGTATATCCACTCAGTAGAGGTATATTTAATATGAGAAGACAACTGGACATCCAATTCCATCTCCACACAGATGATTCCGTTACAGCCCAAGTATCTGGAACTTGGTGCAACTCTCACTCTCAGAACGGGATTATCCACATCAGCTCACAGTCTATCAGCAACAGACTCTAAACACAGGTACATACATCTCAGCACAGATAATTCCATACCAGTGTAAGTATGTAAATGGCTGTAAACAGAACTCCATTGTAAACGAGGTAAGGCTTGCTCAGCCTAGCTATATCCGCCTGTGGACAGGTATCTCCATCTCTGCCACTTTACATTTGCCTCCACCAAGGAACCTCCATCTCAGCTCAGAGAACTCCATTTTATCCCAGGTTATCAAAAATCAGCGTAAGAATCTCCAACTCCATGAAGGTATATCCAGGTAAACCCCACAATTTCCATGTGAGCAACTGTATAGCCACCTTACACAAGTATATCCATTCATAGAGAAAACTCTATCTTTGTAGGCCATTTCTATGTACACACAGATGACTCCCTCACAGTCCAGGTACCAAAAACTTGGCACTCCTTTCTGTCTCAACACAGGTATATCCATAAGAGGTCAGAATATGTCATTGCATTCTTACTAAGTTCAACAAAACACAGATACAGTTATCTCAGCACAGATAATTTCATAGTTGTGCATGTAACTCCATGACTACAAATAGAACTCTATTATGACCAAGGTAGGTCTCTCTCAGCCCATGTATATCCACCTCTGGACGTGTATCACCATTTCAGCCACTTGACATCCATCTGCACCTCTGGATCATGATCTCAGAAAATAGAACTCTGTTTAAACCCTGGTTCTCAAACTCAGTATAGGTATCTCCAGCTCCAGGCAGGTATATCCACTTCATCCCACAATCTCCAACTCAGCAACTGTATATCCATCTCTGCACAGTAATATCCATTGTTATCAGAAAACTGTATATGTCTACATACAATTCCATCTTCTGACAGATGATTCTGTCACACCACAGGTATGCGGAATTCTGTGGAGCTCTCCATCTCGGCATAGGTATATCCACCTCTGGACGGGTATCACCATCTCAGCAATTTTACATTGATGTGTTCCCAGGATCTCGATTTCATAGCATGCAGCTCTGTCTAAGACCTGGTTGCCCAATTCCACAAAGGAATCTCCTGCTCCAGGCAGGTATGTTCAGGTAAGCCACACAATCTCCACTTCAGCAACTGCATTTCAACCTTAGCACAGGTAAATCCACCGACGAAAGAACACTCCATCTCCATATGGCAATTTATATGTGCACTCAGATGACTCTCTCAAAACCTGGTTATCAGAGACTTGATGTTCCTCTCCATCTCAGCATAGGTATATCCAATCAGCTCAGAATATGCTATGGTACTGTAAGTAACTCCCTCAAAATACAAGTATATCTATCTCAGCACAGGTAATTACATAGAAGCACATGTATCTCCGTTATGACCAAGGTAGATCTCGCTCAGCCCAGGTATATCCACCTCTGGACAGGTATCACCATCTCAGCCACTTGACATCCACCTGTGTTTCAGGATCTCCATCTCAGAGAATGGAACTCCATTTTATACCTGGTTGTCAAACTTAGCGTAGGTGTCTCCAGCTCCAGGTAGGTATATTCATCTCATTCCCATAAATTTAAACTCAGCAATTGTATATCTACTCAGCATGTGTATATCCCATTGTGATAAGAAAATACTATCTTTGCACCCCCATTTCAATCTCCACACAGATGATTCTATCACAGCCCAGGTATCTGGAAATTGTCACAAGTATATTGATATCAGCTGAAAATACGCTATGGCACTGTAAATAACTACATCAAAACACAGGTACATCTATCACAGAAGAGGTTAATTCCATAGCAGTGCATGTATCTCCAAGGTTACAAATAGAACTCCACTATGACTTGCTCAGCCCACTATATTCACTTCAGGACAACTATGACCATCTCAGCCACTTGAAATCCATCTGAGTTTCAGGATATCCATCTCAGAGTATGGAGCTCTGTCTAAGCTCAGGGTGTCAAACTCAGCATTCATGTCTCTAGCTCCAGGCAGGTATATCCATCTCATTCCCGCAAACTCCAACTCAGCAATTGTATATCCATCTCAGCACAGGTATATCCAATGTGAGAAGAAAACTGTCTCTGCACCCCATTTTAACATCCACAAAGATGATTCTGTCATAGTCCAGGTATCAGGAACTCAGTGCAACTCTCAGTTTTGGCACAAGTATATCCACATCAGGTCAGAATCTGTAAGTAACTCCATCTAAACACAGGTGTATCCATCTCAGCAGTGGTAATTCCAAGTTAGTGTATATATCTCCACGACTACAAACAGATGTTGTTTATGACTAAGGCAGGTCTTGCCCAGCCCAAGTTTACCCACCTCTGCACAGCAATCACAATCTCAGCCGCTTTACATCCACCTTCATTCTGGGATATCCATCTCAGAGAATGGAACTCTGTCTGAGCTCAGGGTGTCAATAGCTATCCCCAGCTACAGGCAGGTATATCCATCTCATTCTTGCAAACTCCAATTCAGCAATTGTATATCTATCTCAGCAAAGGTATTTCCAATGTGAGAAGAAAACTCTATCTCTGCATGCTGAATTTCATTTCTGCACAGATGATTCCATTACAGCCCAGGTATCTGAAACTTGGTGCAACTCTCAGTCTCGGCACAGGTATATCCACATCAGGTCAGAATCTGTAATAAATCCATCTAAACACAGGTATATACATCTCAGCACAGGTAATTTCAAATCAGTGCATGTATTTCCATGGCTGCAAACAGAAGTCCATTATGACTAAGATGGTTCTTACTCAGCCCAGATATATCCCCCTTTGGACAGGTATCACCATATCAGCAACTTTACATCCATCTGCACCCTGGGATCTCCTTCTCACAGCATGCAGCTTCCTATAAGCCCAGGTTGTGATGCTCAGCATAGAAATATCCAAGTCCAGGCAGGTATATCTAAGTAAGCCCCACAATCTCAACTTTAGCAACTGTATACACACCTTACCACAGGTATATCCACTGAGAAAAGAAAATTCATTCTGTATCGCCATTTCTAACTGCATACAGATGATTCCATCACAGTTCAGGTACCTGAAAATAGGTGCTCCTCTTTCTTTCAGCACAGGTATATCCACATCAGCAGAGAATATGCTATGGCACTGTCCGTAACTCCATCAAAACACAGGTACATCTATCTCAGCACAGGAAATTTCATAGCCATGCACATATCTTCACAGCTACAAATACAACTCCATTATCACCAAGGAGGACCTTACTCAGTCCAGGTATATTCATCTCTGGATAAGTATGACCATCTCAGCCACTTGACATACATCTGCACTTGAGATCTCCATCTCAGAGCATGGAACTTCATCTAAGCTCTGGTTGTCAAACGCAGCATAGGTATCTCCAACTCCAGGTAGGTATATCTATCTCATTCCCATAATTTTAAACTCAGCAATTGTATATTCACTCAGCACATGTATCTCCATTGTGATAAGAAAACTCTATCTCTGCACCCCCATTACCATCTCCGCACAGATGATTCTGTCACAGCCCAGGTATCTGGAAATTGTCACAAATCTCATCTTAGCACAGGTATATCCACATCAGCTGATAATATGCTGTGACACTGTAAGTAACTCCATCAAAACACAGGTGTATCTATCACAGCACAGGTAATTCCATAGCAGTGCACATATCTCCAAGGCTTAAATAGAAAGTAGGTCTTGCTCAGCCCAGGAATATCCACCTTCAGCAAGTATCACCATCTCAGCCTCTTTACATCCACCTAAATTCTGGGATATCCATCTCAGAGCATGGAGTTCTGTCTTGCTCAGGAGGTTGTCAAGCTCAGCGTAGGTATCTCCAGCTCCAGGCAGGGATATTCTTCTCATTTATGCAATCTCTAACTCTGCAACTGTATATCCAAGCAGTACAGGGATATCTAATGTAAGAATAAAATTCTATCTCTGCACACCCAATTCTGTATCTGCACATATGATTCTGTTACAGTCCAGGTATCAGGAACTCAGTGCAACTCTCAGTCTCAACACAGGTATATCCATGTTAGCTCAGAATCTATCAATAACAGATTCTAAACAGAGGTGCATACATCTCAGCACAGGTAATTCCACATCAATGCACTTATCTAAATGACTGTAAGCCCATATTCATTGTAACTCACATAGGGCTCGCCCAGCCCACCTATATGCACCTCTAGACAGGTATCTCCATCTCAGCCACTTTACATTCAATTCCGCCCATGAATTTCCATTTGCGCTCTGGGAACTCCATTATCAGTCCAGGTTATCAAACTCAGCATAAGAATCTCTAGCTACAGGCTGGTTTATCTAGGTAAGTCCCACAATCTCCATGTTAGCAACTGTATATCCCCCTTAGCCCAGGTATATCCGTCAGGAGTGGGGGAGGACTCTATCTCTGTAGGCCATTTCCATCTCCACACAGATGACTCTCTCCCAATCCAAGTAGCAGAAGTTCGGTGCTCCATTCTGTTTCAGCACAGGAACATCCACAAGAGTTCAGAATATGCTATTGCATTATAAGTAAGTCCATTAAAACACAGCTGTCTTAGCACAGATAATCCATAGCAGCACACATATTTCTATGACTATAAAAAGAACTCCATTAAGACCAAGGTAGGTCTTGCTCAGCCCAGATATATTCACTTCAGAATAAGTATGAGCATCTCAGCAACTTGACATCCACCTGTGTTTCAGGATATCCATCCCAGTGCACAGAAATTTGTCTAAGCTCAGGCTGTCAACCTCAGCATAGGTATCTCCAGCTCCAGGCAGGTATATCCATCTCATTCCCACAATCTCCAACTGAGCAACTGTGTAGCTATTTTCATATAGTTGTATCCATTATTATATTTTTAAAAATGTATATCTCCATGCCAGTTCCAGCTCCTGACAGATTATTCTCTCTCAGCACAGGTATCTGGAACTTGGCACAACTCTCTGTCTCAGCATAGGTATATCAACCTCTGGACAGGTGTCACCATCTCAGCAACTTTAGATCCTTCTGTGTCCTGAGATCTCCATCTCACAGCATGCAGCTCCGATTAAGACCTGTTTTTCCAAGTCAGCATAGGAATCTCCAGCTCTATACAGTTAAATTTAGGTAAGCCCCACAATTTCCATTTTAACAACTGTATATCCACTTTAGCACAGGAATATCCATTGAAAACAGAAAACTTGGGGTCCATATGGCCATTTCTATCTGCACACAGATGACTCCATCAAAGTCCAGAGACCAGAAATGAGGTGCTCCTCTTCATTTCAGCACAGGTTATCCACATCAGCAGAGGATGTGCTATGGTATTGTAAGTAACTCCATTCAAATGCAGGTATATCTACCTCAGCACAGGAAAATTCCAAAGCTGTGCACATATCTCCATGTCTACAAATAGAACTCCATTATGACCAAGGTAGGTTTCACTCAGTCCAGGTATATCCCCCTCCAGACAGGTATTTGACCATCTCAGCCACTTTATGTCAATCTGAGCTCAGGGATCATCATCACAGGGCATGAAACTCCGTCTAAGCTCTGTTGGTCAACTCGGCATAGGTATCAAGTCCAGGTAGGTATATCCATCTCATTCCCACCACTTCTAAACTCAGCAATTATATATCCACTCAGCACATGTATCTCTATTGTGATAAGAAACTCTATCTCTACAGCCCCATTTCTATCTCAGCACAGATTATTTTGTCACAGCCCAGGTTTCCAGAAATTGTCACAAATCTCATCTTAGCACAGGTATATTCATATCAGCTGAGACTATGCTAAGTATGTTACTGTAAGTAACTCCATAATGTACGCAGCTATGATTTAATAAAACACAAACACACAAGCATATCTATCTCAGCACAGGTAATTCCATAGCAGTGCACGTATCAGCAAGGCTACAAGTAGAACTCCATTATGACTAAGGTGGGTCTTGCTCAGCCCAGGAATATTCACCTCAGGTTAGATATCACCATCTCAGTCAATTGACATCTATCTGCATTTCAGGATATCCACCTCAGAGCATGGAGCTCCATCTAGGCTCAGGGTGTCAAACTCAGCATAGGTATCTCCAGCTCCAGGCAGGTATATCCATCTCTTCCTGCAAACTCCACCTCAGCAATTGTATATCCATCTCAGCACAGGTATTTCCAATGTGAGAACAAAACTCTATCTCTGCATGCCAAATTCCATCCCTCTGTACAGATGATTCCATCACAGCCCAGGTATCTGGAACTCAGTGCAACTCTCAGTCTTGGCATAGGTATATCCACATCAGGTCAGAATCTGTAAATAACTCTATCTAAACACAGGTATATACATCTCAGCAGAGGTAATTCCTTCTCAGTATACATATCTTCATGGCTACAAACAGAACTCGTTTATGACTAAAGTAACCTAGGTTTATCAATCTCTGGACAGGCATCACCATCTCAGCTACTTCACATCCATCTACATCCTGGGGTCTCCATCTCAGAGCAAGAAACTCCATCACAGCCCTCATTGTCCAACTCAGCATAAATATCTCCAGCTCCAAGCAGCTCTCATTCCCACAAGCTCTAATTCAGTAACTATATGACTCCCCAGCACAGAAATATCCATTGTGATCAGAAAACTTCCTATTCCTATCTATCTCCGCACTTCCTATTCCATCTCTGCACAGATGACTGTCATAGCCCATGTATCTGGAACTCAGAGCAGCTCTCTATCTTGGCACAGGTATATCCACATTAGCTCAGAATCTGTAAGTATCTCCATCTAAACTCAGGTGTATACATCTCAATTCCATATCAGTACACAGATCTCCATGGCTTCAAACAGAAGTCCATTGTAACCCAGGAAGGGCTCGCTCAGCCTAGCTATATCTACCTAGGGACAGGTGTCTCCACTCAGCCACTTTACATTCACTCTGCCCGGGAATCTCCACCTCAACACAGGGAACTCCATATCAGCCCAGGTTGTTAAAATCAGCAAAGGAATCTCTGTCTCAAGATAGGTATATCCAGGTAAGCCCCACAATCTTGATGTCAGCAACTGTATATCCACTTTACTATGGGTAAATACATGAAGAAAAGAAAACTCAATCTCTGGTCATTTGTATCTGCACACAGAAGACTCCTTCACAATCCAGTTTTCAGAGCCTCAGCATTCTTTTTTTTTTTTTTTTGCAGTTTTTGGCTGGGGCTAGGTTTGAACCTGCCACCTCTGGCATATGGGACCAGAGCCTTACTCCTTTGAGGCACTGCTCAGAGCCTCAGCATTTTTCTCTGCCTTGGCACACGTATATCCACATCAGCTCAGAATATTCTATGGTACTGTAAGTAACTCCATAGAAACACAAGTATATCTATCTCAGGACATGTAATTCCATAACAGTGCACATATTTCTATGGATACAAATAAGACTGCATTATCACCAAGGTAGGTCTCCCTCAACCCAGGTATATCCACCTCTGGACAGATATCACCATTCAGCCACTTTACATCCATCCGTACCATCAGGTCTACATCTCAGTCCTAGTTGTCCAACTCAGCATAGGTGTCTCCAGCTCCAGTAGGTATATCCATCTCATTCCCACAATTTCAAACACAGCAACTGTATATCCACTCAGCCCAGGTATATCCACCTCAGGACAGGTGTCACCATCTCAACCATTTGACATACACCTGGATTTGAGGATATCCGTCTCAGAGCATTGAGATCTCTCTAAGCTGAGATTGTCCAACTCAGCATAGGTATCTCTAGCTCCAGGAAGGTATCCATCTCATTCTGGCAATTTCCAACTACACAACTGTATATCCACTCCACCCAGGTATATCTGTTTTGTAAAGAAAGCTATCTCTACCCATCCAATTCCATCTCCACACAGACGATTCAGGCATGGCCCAGGTTTCTGGAAATTGGTACAGTTCTCCATCTTGGCACAGGTATATCCACATCAGCTCAGAATCTGTATGTAACTCCATCTAAGCACAGGTACATACATCTCAGCACAGGTAATTTCTTGACAGTGTATATATCTCCATGGCTGTAATAGATCTCCATTGTAACCACATAGGGCTCCATCAGTCCAGCAATAGAGCTCTGAACAGGAGTCTCCATCTCAGCCACTTTACATTTAATCTGCCCACGAATCTGCATTCCAGCTCAGGAAACTCCTAATCAGCTCAGGTTGTCAAACTAAACATAGGAATATCCAGCTCCAGGCAGGTATATCCAGGTAAGCCATGCAATCTTCATGTCAGCAACTGTATACCCACCTCAGCACAGGTAAATCCACCAAGAAAAGAAAACTCCATTTCTGTACGCCCATTTCTGTCTGCACGCAGGTGAGTTCTTCACAATCCAGTTATCAGAGACTTGACACTCTTCTCAATCCTGCCACAGGTACATCCACATTGACGGAGAATATGCTATGCATTGTAAGAAAGTCCATAAAAACACAGGTATATCTATTTCAATATAGGTAATTCCATAGTAGTGCACATATGTGGATGAGTACAAATATAACTCCATAATGAAAAGAAAGGTCTCTATCCCTGCAAACCTGTTTCTGTCTTCACACAGATGATTCCCATACAAACAAGGAATCTGGAGTGAGGGGAAACACTCCATCTTGGCACCAGTATATCCACGGCAGCTCAGAATCTGTAAGCAACTGCATCTAAACACAGGTACATACAGGTACATACATCTCAACACAGGTAGTTCCATATCAGGGCATGTATCCGCATGGCTACAGACAGATCTCCCCCTAACACAGGTTGGATTCCCTCAGCCCAGCTATATCCACCTGCGGACTGGTATCTCCATCTCAGCCACTTTACATTCACTCTGACCAGGCATGTCCATCTCAGCTCAGGAAACTTGATATCAGCCCAGGATGTCAACTCAGCACTTGCAATCTCCAGCTTCATGCAGGTATATCCAGGTAAGCCCCACAGTCTGCAGCAACTTTAAAGCCATCTTAGCACAGGTAAAATCCACCAAGAAGAGAAAACTCTGTATGGCCATTTCTATCTGCACACACATGACTGCCTCACCATCCTGTTGTCAGAAACTTGGTAGTCCTCTCTGTCTTGTTGTAGGTATATCCACACTGGCTCAGAATATGCTATGGCACTGTAAGTAACACCAAGAAAACACAGGTATATCTATCTCTGCACAGGTAATTCCATAGAAGTGAACAAATTCCCACGGATACCAATAGAACTCCATTATCAGCAGATAGATCTGACTCAGCCCAGGTGTATCAGTAGACAGTATCACCATCTCAGCCACTTTACATATATCAGTGCCCCAGGATCTGCATTTCAGAGCATGGAACTCCATTGCAGCCCTGGTTGTCTGACTCAGCATAGGAATCTCCAGCTCCAGGTAGGTATATCCTTCTCATTCACGTTATTTACAACTCAGCAATTGTACATTCACTCAGCATAAGTATCCCATTGTGATAAGAAAGGACTATCTTGGCATTCTCAATTCCATTTCTGTCCCAGCCCAGTGATCTGCACCTCAGCACAACTCTCCCTCTGGGCAGAGCTATATCCACAACAGTAAGTAACTCCATCTAAACTCAGGACATCCATCTCAGTGGAGGTAATTCCATGTCTCTGTATAAATCTCCATGGTTGCCAGCAGAATACCATTATGGCAGAGGTAGGTCTGCCTCAGCCCAGGTATATCCATCTTTGGCTATCCACCATCTCGGCCACTTGATCTCCATGTGCACCCCCAGAATCTCCATCTCACAGCATAGCTTCATCTTAGCCCTGGTTGTCCAACTCAGTGTAGCCCCTCAGTGTCCAACTCCAGCTCTACTTAGGTATATCCATCTCATTCCCGAAATCTCTATCCACTCAGCACAAGTATTTCCACTGTGATAAGAAAACTCTTGCTGCCCATCCAATTCCATCTCCACACAGAAGATTCAGTCACATCCCGGGTATCTGGAACTCAGTGCAATTTTCCGTCATGACACCGGTGTAGCCACATCAGCTCAGAATCCGTAAGTAACTCCATCTAAACACAGGTACATACATCTCAGCACAGGTAATTCCATACCTGTGTACATATATCTCCATGGCTGCTAAGAGATCTCCATTGTAACCCAGGTAGGGCTCACTCAACTGAGTAATTACCACCTGTGGATAGGTCTCTTCATCTCAGCTGCTTTACATTCACCTCCACTCTGCAATCTCCATCCCAGCTCAGAGAACTAAATATGAGCACAGATTACCAAACTCATCATAGGAATCTCCATGTCCAGGTAGGTATATCCAGGTAAGCCCCCAAATCTCCATGTCCGCAACTGTATATCCACTTTAGCACAGGTAACTCTACCATGAAAAGAAGACTCAATCTCTGAATGGCCATTTCCATCTGCACACAGATGATACCCTCACAATCCAATTATCAGAGACTTGGTGCTCCTCTCAGTCTTGGCAGAGGTATACCCACATAGGTTGAGAATATGCTGTACATTGTAAAGAGCTCTACAAAAACATAGGCATATCTATCTCAGTGTAGATAATTCCATAGCAGCACACATATCTAGATGAGTACAAATATTACTCCATAAGGAAAAGGATGGTCTTGCTCACCCTAGATAAATTCACCTCTAGATAGGTATCACCATGTCAGCCACTTAACATCCATCAGTAACCAGGAATCTCTATCTCAGGGCATAGAACTCCATCTTACTCTGTTTGTCAAACCCAGCAAAGGTATCTCAAGCTCCAGGCACAAATATCCATCTCATTCCTGCATCTGCAACTCAACAATTGTATATCCACTCAGGAAAGCTATATCCATTGTGATAAGAAATGTCTCTCTCTGCACACCCATTTCTGTCTCTGCAGAGACGATTCTGCCACAGCCAGGTGTCTAGAACTCTGTGCAACTCTCCATCTTGGCACAGGTATAATGACAACAGCTCCATCTTGGCACAGGTATAACGACAACAGAATCTGCATGTAACTCCATCAAAACACAGGTACATACATCTCAGCACAGGAAATTCCATTCCAGTGTATGAATCTCCATGGCTATAAACAGATCTCCATTGGAACCCTGTAGAGAGAGCTCACTCAGTCCAGCAATATCCAGCTCTGGACAGGTCTCTCCATCTCAGTCACTTTACATTTACTCTGTCCAGGAATCTCCATCTCAGCTCAGAGAAGTCCATAGCAGCCAAGGTTATCAAACTCAGAGTTGGAATCTCCACCTGCAGGTAGGTATATATAGGTAAGTCTCACAATCTGCAGGTCAGCAACTGTAAATCCACTTTAGCATGGGTAAATCCACTGAGAAAAAAAACCTCCATCTCTATAACTGGACACAGATGACTCCCTCAGAATGCAGTTAATAGAGTCTCAGCACTTCTCTTTGTTTTGGCACCGGTACATCCACATTGGCTCAGAATTTGCTATGCACTGTAAGGAACGCCACAGAAACACAGGTAAATCTATGTCAGCACAGGTGATTCCATAGCAGCACAAGTATCTATCTATTGCTGCAATAGAACTCCCTTATAATGGAGGTAGTTCTTCTTCAGCCCAAGTATATCCACCTCTGCAGAGGTTTCACCACCTCAGCCACATAACATCCATCTGGGACCAGGGATCTCGATCTCAGAGCATGGAACTTCATTCTACCGTGTTTGTGAAACTCAGCATCTCCAGGCTTGTATATCCATCTCATTCCTATATATGGAACTCAGAAACTGTATATTCACTCAGCACAGGTTTATCCATTGGGAGGAGAGAACTCTATTTCTGCATGCCCATTTCTATTTCAGCCCAGGTATCTGAAATGTGGGATGACACTCCATTTCAGCGCAAATATATCCACATCAGCTCAGAATCTGTAAGTAACTCCATCTAAACAAATCTCAGCACAGGTAGTTTCATATCAGTTTATGTATCTCCATTGCTAAAGACAGATCTCCAATGTAACACAGGTTGGGCTCTCCCACCCAGCTACATCCACTTTTGGACTGGTATCTCCATCTTAGACACTTTAAATTCACTTCCGCCAAGGAATCTCCATCTCAGCTCAGGGAATCCATATCAGGTTGTCAACTACACATTGGAATCTCTGGCTCCATGAAGGTATATCCAGGTAAGCCCCACAATCTCCACATCAATAACTGTATATCCACCTTAGCACAGGTAAATGAAATCCACCAAGAAGAGAAAAATCCATCTCTGTATGGTCATTTCTATCTGCACACACATGACTCCATCACAATCCAGCTATCAGAGACATGGTGCTCCCCTTCTCGGCACAGGTATATCCACATCGGCTCAGAATATACTATGGCACTGAGGGTGTCCCACTCAGCATAGGTATCTGTAGCTCCAGGCAGGTATATCTATCTCATTCTTTTTTTTTTTTTTTTAAATTTTATTGAATGGTAACTATGTACATTAATGCACTTCTGGGGTACAGTGTGGGGTTTTCGCATGCAATCCGAAATACTTCCATCAAACTGATCAACACAGCCTTCATGTCATTTTCTC
>CAUYQV010185006.1:0-11918 GCA_963574575.1 Galagoides demidoff
GCCTGTGGTCCCAGCTACTTGGGAGGCTGAGGCAGGAGACTCGCTTGAGCCCAGGAGTTGGAGGTTGCTATGAGCTGTGATGCCATGGCACTCTACCCAGGGGGATAGCTTGAGGCTCCGTCTCAAAAAAAAAAAAAAAATGAAGTAAGACTAAAACATGCTAGAACTTTGAGAGATCATTTGTCTAGAAAGCCAGTTAGGGCCTATCTCAACCCGAGCTAATCAAGCTTGTTCTATTTTAGGTAGTATTATAATAGGTTATCTGATTTCAGAGAGGGTAGAGGAGCTTGTTGAAAGCAAAAGTTGACAGTAATGGATAATTAGAAGGGTAACAAATGAGCGTAATGAGCTCATGAAGAAAAGGTTTTGTATACCCCCTTTATTAAAAGCATTTTGCAGTGCAATGTAATATAAAGGCTTTTTTAATAACCCAAGGAAAAAAATGATTAATTTGCTGAGAGGACCAAAAAGTCTGTGGTAGATTTCAAAGATACTGAAAGGTGATGAACTTCAGTTTCCTGGACACTTAAGTGAAAATCTGGATTATGTGAAATATCAGGGTAATGTGTCTGATGGTTAATAAAACTAATGAGGCCAAGACCCAAACTGCCCAGTCCTGCTGAAAAGAGGGAGGAGAGCAACTTTTGGAGCTACTTGGCTTTTCTATAGAATAATCCCATGTTTTTTCAGGTCAGAAACAGTTGAAACCACAGATAGGAAATAACAGGCTCACAAATGAGTATTTGGTGCTGAAAGACACTTTAGTTCCTTACACCTTTTTAAACAATTTTTTTTTTCACCGAATGTCAAATGATCCTTTATTGGAACATTTTCCTTTGTACTTTTTTTTTTTTTTTTTGAGACGGAGCCTCAAGCTATCCCTGCATCACAGCTCACAGCAACCTCCAACTCCTGGGCTCAAGCGAGTCTCCTGCCTCCGCCTCCCAAGTAGCTGGGACCACAGGTGCCCACCACAACGCCCGGCCATTTTTTTTGGTTGCAGCCGTCGTTGTTTGGAGGGCCCGGGCTGGGGATTCGAACCCACCACCTTAGGTGTACGTGGCTGGCGCCTTATCTGATTGAGTCACAGGCGCCGAGCCCCTTTGTACTTTTTAACTAGCTGAGCATTCAACGATGTCACTGTTGGTATCATCTATGATGTCATGAGAGTGGCGGCCATCAACATTGCAGCCCACCAACTGGGTCATTCCCAGGGCTTTTTTTATGGTTTCAGAGAGTTCTCTGGCTAAGGATCCATGCCACATGTGTCTGGCAATGTTGACAGTCTAATCAAAAGTGACATTTCCATTGTGTTTAATATTTTTTTGTTTCTGTCTCGGTTCCTTGAGGACTTTGATGATGAGGTGAGAGGCAGAAGGTACCACTTCAATCTGGGCCTGTCTGTTCTGGATAGTTTTCACTGTAATCCTCAGACCCTTTCAGTCACCGGTTGCCTTGGTGATGTCATCTCCAACCATTTTTGTAGACAAACCCTGTGGGCCAGGGCAGACAAGGCACTGACTTCACCACCAGTGCAGCTCAGGTATACTTCTTGTTGGAGTGGAACTTAGGCATTGAGCAGCATGGTGGAGGTGGCTGGTGTTGGTGAACCTGGATTCAGGAAGAAAATTCACTGAAGAGAAATTAGGCCTCCAAGCCGAAAGGCGAAAAGCTCCCCCGCCTTTTTAAAGCAACTGGTTCTATTCAGAATTTTTTGTTACGTCCTAAACAAGGGCAGTGCCTATGGCTCAATGGGTAGGGCACCGGTCCCACATACCAAGGGTGGTGGATTCAAACCTGGCCCTGGCCAAACTGCAACAAAAAAATAGCCAGGCGTTATGGCAGGCACTTTTAGGTAGTCTCAGCTATGACAGGCTGAGGCAAAAGAATTGCCTAAATCCCAGAGTTGAAGGTTGCTGTGAGCTGTGTGACACCACGGTACTCTATTGAGGGTGATAAAGTGAGACTCTGTCTCATCTAAAAAAAAAAAAAAAAAGTCCTAAACATTAGTTGCCTTTTCTCTTTTTTTTTTTTTTTTTGAGATAGTCTTTTTTTGGCCTGGGTGGGGTTTGAACCCACCACCTCCGGCATATGGGGCTGGTGCCACCCTTTTGAGACAATCTAACTGTCGTCCTGGGTAGAGTGCTATGGCATCATAGCTTATAGCAACCTCAAATTCATAGGCTCAAGTGATCCTCTTGCCTCAGCCTCACAAGTAGCTGGGACTATAGGCACCCACCACAACAACCTCCTGTTTTTAGAGACGGGGGTCTCTACTCTTGCTCAGTCTAATCTCAAACTCGAGCTCAGGTGAGCCACCTGCCTCCACCTCCCAGAGTGGCAGCATTACAGGCATGAGCCACTGTGCCTGGCTTTTTTAATTACTTTTTTGAGGACACTGTACTAAAAAGACCACTCATCAAATGCTTCAGGTAAGTAAACTGATGAATGGATTGGATAGAATCCAATTGACAATGTAAGTCAATAGTAAATTTAAAAATAGCTGATGTATATATAGGGCTGTGTGTCAGCATTGTTCTAAATGCTGCTTTCATATATTAATATACTTAATTCTCAAAATAACCCTATGAGATAAACTGATGTACAGAGGGATTAATTAAATAACTTGCCCAATGACACCTAGGGAGTGTCCAAAGGCAAGATTTCAACCCAGTCTGGCTCCAGTGGCAGTACTCTTATGGCGCATCCTAGCCTGCCTACAGAAAATTAATTCTGGTAGTTGAGGGAGGCAAGTGAAACATACAGATCTCTGTTAAATAGGATGCTTCCCAGCATGACAGAGCACAGGACTCAGAAAATGTATATATCCTGGGTGGCACCTGTTCCTTAGTGGGTAGAGCACCGGCCACATATGCCATGGCTGGCAGTTTGAATCTGGCCCGGGGCAGCTAAGACAATGACAAATGCAACCAAAAAATAGCCTGGTGGGTTCACCTGGAAAACATAAGGAGACCCATCTCTCTCTCTCTCTCTCTTTCTTTTTTTTTTTTTAAAAGATGGGGTCTCAGGCAGGCATGGTGGCTCATGCCTATAATCCTAGCACTCTGGTAGGCCAAGGCAGGTGGATTGCCTGAGCTCATAGGTTTGAGACCAAACTGAGCAAGAGTGAGACCCTGTCTCTAAATATAGCTGGGCATTGTGACAGGCACCTGTAGTCCCAGCTACTTTGGGAGTTCAGGCAAGAGAATCAAACCCAAGAGTTTGAGGTTGCTGTGAGTTATGACACCCTGCCACAGCACTCTACCCAGGAGGACAAAGTGAAACTGTCTCAAAAAAAATAAAAAAGGTGGCTTGGCACCTGTGGCTCAAGTGGCTAAAGTGCCAGCCACATACACCTAAGGTGGCAGGTTCAAATCCAGCTGGGGCCCGCCAAACAACAATGATGATTGCAACCAAAAAATAGCTAGGTGTTGTGGCGGGCACCTGTGGTCCTAGCTACTTGGGAGGCTGAGGCAGGAGACTCGCTTGAGCCCGGGAGTTGGAGGTTTCTGTGAACTGTGATGCTACAGCACTCTACCCAGGGGCACAGCTTGAGGCTCTGTCTCAAAAAAAAAAAAAAATAAGTGCATTATCATTAAAAGGATAAATAAAACATTAAAAAAAAAAAGGTGGCAGTGCCTTTAGTTCAGTTGGCAGGGCGCAGGCCACATACATTGAGGGTGGCGGGTTCGAACCTGGCCCCAGCCAGCTAAAACAACAATGACAACTGCAACAACAACAACAAAATACCGAGTGTTGTGGCGGGTGCCTGTACTCCCAGCTACTTGGGAGGCTGAGGCAAGAGGATCGCTGAAGCCCAAGAAAGGTTGCTGTGAGCTGTGACACCATGGCACTCTATCCAGGGTGACAGCTTGAGACTTTTTTTTTTTTTTTGAGACAAAGAAGAAAAATACTCCAAATAGTCATGTTGTAGGAAGATGAAGAGTTACCCCATCAGATCTCCAAATGCCTTTGAATAAAATCAGTCAACACAGGAAAGGATGCCCTGCTTTTTCTGGGGTTTTCTGTTCTTGAGGAACGCTTACCACCCTATCTCTGTAGTCTCTGCTCATCAAAAGCCCACTGAGACCTGGCTCTTGCTTTTCACTCTATACCCATATCTTACCACCCTCTTCACCTCCAACCAAACTACCTGTGGTTCCACAACAGAACATGCTGTTTCAGGCAATACTTGGAATACTCTTTTCTGCTTTTACCCTAAAAATTTCTTTTTTTTTTTTTAAGTGAACATAATAATTTCAAGATTTTATTGTCTTCATGATAAAACAAAAGATGATTAGAACTGTATCACTTGATCCTTTCTCTTCATATCTCCTCCCAGTTCAAAATGCTTGCATCTCTTAATAGCTAGCATTCTCTTAGATCTGCAGTTGGGCACCACACACTCAAGCCTCAGCACAATCTTCTTTGTAATTTTAGCCTTTTTCTGGAAAACTGGCTTAGTCTGCCCACCATAGCCACTGTGCTTCCTGTCATAACGCCGCTTTCTCTGGGCATAGAGAGAGTCCTTGTGGGGCTGGTGCTTGCCACACTTCTTACAGAAAGTCCTGCGGGTTTTAGGAACGTTCACCATGTTTGCATGAGCGCTACTGGCAACCTACCCTAAAAATTTCTAATCAGGTTTTGCAGCTGAGGTCTGTCACCCTCCTCTGCGTCGGGTAGTTCCCCTACATCTGTAGGTGACCCAAATTTATACTAACTAGGATCCATCACACTTTATTGCATTGCTTGCTCATCTGGATCCTAAAAGGAAGGACCTAAATCTTGTCTCCTCGATACCTAGCATACATCTGTTAAATGACTGGTTGCATTAGTTTCCTTCATTGTATATATTTTAAGAAGATTCTGTTCGGGTTCCTGACGTGAACCAATTGGGAGTTTCTAATCTTGCTGGTGAGAAAGAAAAACTATGTTTTGACTCCAGAGAGGGCTCCTGACCAAGGTCACTCTTAGAGGTGCTTCACGCCGCTACCACTTTTTTAATCCTCACTCCTGTGGCTGTCACCAAGTCCAAGGTCCTATTTAAGGAGAGAGCCCAAGGACAGTCCACGTGTTTCCCGACAGGAACTCTAGCCCCTTTCGTAAACGTAGTTCCGCCAAGTACTCTCTCCAACTGACATTCCTACAATCCAATTAGGTTTTGATGCTCGCAGTATTGCGTTGTCCAATAAAAAAAGGAGTTTTAGATGAACATCAGTTTTGACCAATAGTTGAGAAGATGGGAGTTTATTAACCTATAGAAGCACCATGGAGAATGATGGATAGCAGTATTACCCAATGGACGTGCTTACAATAGAGTATAACTCACCCCAACCGCTGGGGAGTTGGCGGTGGGGATCACTGCAGAACCCAGTCTCCACCCGGACTCCGCCATGTTGAGTCTTGTAGGTCGTGTGGCGGCTTCCACGGCCTCCGGGGCCTTGCGGGGACTCAGCCCTTCAGCGTCGCTACCCCAAGCTCAGCTCTTATTGCGGGCAGCCCCAGCAGTGGTCCAGCCTGGTAAGTGCTTTCGCCTAGGGTCTGAGTTCTTTGCCACCCCGTGTGACCTTGAGCTGGGGGCCGATTGTAGTTCGGGCCTAAAGGATCCTTGGTGCTAGGAAGATGTCAGGAGCATCGTCGCTGTGCTGTAACCGTGGGATAACAAGAACAGGTTGCCCGGGGGAGCTTTCTTCGACCTAATTCTGTCCCATTTTGGATAAAAGGCTCTGATAGACGGAGAAGGTGGGGGCAGGTGCATTGACCTTTTCATGGAATTGGGGTACGAACTCTTGGATAATCGGGTTTTGTGCGCGAGGACGGTAAGGCTATTGAGGCATTTTCTTGATTGCGGTGGGGCCCTTGGTCTTGGACACGCCTTCCGTATGAGCGGAAAGAGGCCTGGCCTAGGCTGAATTTACCTCTCCTAGTTTGTTAAATCCTGGCTTCCAGTACCTTTGTGCTGACCCCATCTATTTCCGATACCTTTTTTTCTGTTAGCCCGAGACTATGCGGCGCAAACCTCTCCCTCGCCGAAGGCAGGCGCCGCCACTGGGCGCATTGTGGCAGTCATTGGTGCAGTGGTGGATGTCCAGTTTGATGAAGGGCTACCACCCATCCTAAATGCGCTGGAAGTGCAAGGCAGGGAGACGAGACTGGTTTTGGAGGTGGCCCAGCATTTAGGTAAGTAGAATTTGTTAGGAATGCTAAAGACCATGTTTTGTCCAAAACCAGGCTGTCTCCATTCTGTGATGATTTTTTTCAAAATGACTTTCGTTCTTCTGAGTTTGCTGAAGCCACATTTAGGTACTGAGAAGGAGTCTTGGTTGACTTAAGTATTTCATGCCAGCTACACTTCATTAAATATAATGGTTTGTCCTTATGTGTGACCCTACTATGCCTATACCTAACAGGTGAGAGCACAGTAAGGACCATTGCTATGGATGGTACAGAAGGCTTGGTTAGAGGGCAGAAAGTCCTGGATTCTGGTGCACCAATCAAAATTCCTGTTGGTCCCGAGACTTTGGGCAGAATCATGAACGTCATTGGGGAACCAATTGATGAGAGAGGTCCCATCAAAACCAAACAGTAAGTCCCTCTTGCTGCATCTGTGCACAAAGGAACTTCTGTTTCTTATAGATTTATACATTACAGTGACATCCTCTATAAGGAATTTTCCTGTGGAGACTGCTTAAAATGCTGATATGTCCAATTATTAAAATTACACAATGCAGTCTCTCCTGAAGAAATTAAGGATGCAGACGTTCTGACAAAAATCTACTGCTTGTGACTATAGTTAAGTATTTAAGACTTAGGCTTATAGTTTAGTTTGAGGAGTCTATGAAACTTGCAGGTCTTTCTATTTCTTACTGATATGTGAAAGAATGCTGTCGGGTTAGGGCTTCGTAAAGTAAAAAACTTTGTGACAATTAAAGTTGTGAGGGAATGGGATTATTGGTTCCTGAGATAACAAAGTCTTTGTTGCACACAGTTGGGTTAAATGCCAGATGACAATTGATCTCACTTATACAAGGGGAAGATGAGACTGGATCCTGTAATAAAGGGTTAGACGTGAGAGTTGATAGGGACGTTTAAGGCTTCACTTAGGTGTCTAGATCTAATTTTCTCTTCTGTCTTTACAGATTTGCTGCTATTCATGCTGAGGCTCCTGAGTTCATGGAAATGAGTGTTGAACAGGAAATTCTGGTGACTGGTATCAAAGTTGTGGATCTGCTAGCTCCTTATGCCAAAGGTGGCAAAATTGGTATGCTAGTGCCTATTTTCTAAACCTAATATGGTCGGGGGGGAAAAAATCAACTATGTTATGAGTGGTCATTAAGATCTATCCCTCACTGATGAGTAGCTTCTGACTTTCGTTCTTCTGAGTTTGCTGAAGCCAGATGCCATTCCTGAGAAGGGAAAAGATAGAAGGAAGCAAAATTTTTTTATAAGTTTACTTACTTAGGAATGCAAAACTCTAAATATTCCTCTTAACCTTTCCTAGGGCTCTTTGGTGGTGCTGGAGTTGGCAAGACTGTGTTGATCATGGAGTTAATCAACAACGTTGCCAAAGCCCACGGTGGTTACTCTGTGTTTGCTGGTGTTGGTGAGAGGACCCGTGAGGGCAATGACTTATACCATGAAATGATTGAGTCTGGTGTTATCAATTTAAAAGATGCTACTTCCAAGGTGCGCATTGAACTGATTAATGCCCTCGTAGTAGTTGTGCCAGGAAATTGTTGGCAGCTAAAGCAATGGTTTTTTTCTTGGAGACAATTTCATTATGTCGCCCTCGGTAGAGTGCTGTGGTGTCATAGCTCACAGCAACCTCAAACTCTTGGGCTTAAACCATTCTCTTGTCTCACCCTCCCAAGTAGCTGGGACGACAGGTATCCACCACAACACCCAACTATTTTTTGTTGCAGTTGCCACTGCTGTTTTAGCCTGCTGGGGCCGAGTTCAAACCTGCCACCTTCAGTATATGGGGCCGGTCCCCTACCGACTGAGCCACAGGTGCCACCCAGCAATGGTTTGTTGTTGTTGCAGTTGTGCAGCTGGCTCGGGCCAAGTTCAAACCCACCACCTTTGGTGTATGTGGCTGACGCTATAACCACTATGCTAGAGGCACAGAGCCATAAAGCCATGTTTTTATATTTTCATTTTAACATCCTGGAACCTACAAAAGAAGTTCCCATTAGTGCTTTCCCCCAAACTTCCAACACAATGCACATTTTCTTTCCTCTTTGACATTAGATTACATATCTAGATTCTTCTTTTTTTTTTTTTTCTTTTTTTAGACATAATCTCACTTTGTCACTCTATAGAATGCTATGGTGTCATAGCTCACAGCAACCTCAAACTCTTGGGCTAAAGCAATTCTCTTGCCTCACCCGCCCTAATAGCTGGGAATACAGGCACCAGCCACAACACCCAGCTGTTTTTAGAGACAGTCTCACTCTTGCTCAGGCTTGTCTCAAACTTGTGAGCTCCGGGCAATCCATCCACCTCGGCCTCCCAGAGTGCTAGGATTATAGGCATGAGCCACTGTGCCTGGCCTAGACTTTTCTTTTTGATAGATAGCCCTATCATTTGAAAACTATTTGAGATTGAGGGGTTTGGAGATAGTACATATTTCTTTACCCTATTTTGTACCTTTCATTTACATAGGTATTTATTTCGTTTCTAATATAGGAATTTTGCCGTCATAATAAAAGAAATTATCTTGGCTCATGCCTGTAATCCAGCATTTTAGGAGGCCAAGGTAGAAGGATTATTTGAGCCTAGGAGACCAACCTGGACCACATAGTGAGATCTCCATCTCTACAAAAATACAACAATTAAGCCAGGTGCAGCTGTAGTCTCAGCTGCTCCAGAGACTGGAGTAGGAGGATTGCATGAACTCAAGAGTTTGAAACTGCAGGGTGGTGCCTGTGGCTCAAAGGAGTAGGGTGCCAGCTTCATATGCTGGAGGTGGCAGGGTGTCGGATTCAAACCCAGACACGGCCAAAAACTGTAAAAAAAAAGTAAAGTTAAAAAAAAAAAAAGTTTGAAGCTGCAGGGAGCTATAATCATACCATTGCATTCCAGCCTAGGCAACAGAGTAAGACCTGTCTCTAACAAAATCAATAAATAAGTAAAATAAGTTTAAAAAAAAGTCAAACCACACATTATACTTAGTAAAGTATCACAAGAATGGAAAAGCAAGTATCAATACTAATATGAAGCTAGTTGATGAACTAATACCCCTCCACACAAGAGAAAAACTCAATTCAAGTTGGAGGAGTGAAGGGGGTCAATGTGTTCCCCTAATGTAAGGGGATATGGCACATTCCTGGGTGCAGGACATATTTACAATAGGGACCTTACCTAACAACATACACCCTCATTAATCTGAAATTTTTAAAAAAATTATAAAAATAAGATAACGACATCTGAAAGGGGGGTTCTGGGGTGGTTTCTCTCTCTGATTTGGAGACCTTGAGTACGTGGCTGCTCTACTCCTAAGTTTTCTGTGTTGGATTACTACAGGTGGCACTGGTGTATGGTCAAATGAATGAACCACCTGGTGCTCGTGCCCGGGTCGCTTTGACAGGACTGACTGTGGCTGAATACTTCAGGGACCAAGAAGGTCAAGATGTACTGCTATTTATTGATAACATCTTCCGCTTCACCCAGGCTGGCTCAGAGGTAAGAGAACAGGCTTAAGAGGACCTAGGTCATTTGACCTTTATATAGTACATGGACATACGCAGAGAAGGCTAAAGATGTAGACACCTAAAACCTTTGTTCTTACTCTTTCCTTTTAGGTGTCTGCCTTACTGGGCAGAATCCCTTCTGCTGTGGGGTATCAGCCTACCCTGGCCACTGACATGGGTACTATGCAGGAAAGAATCACCACAACCAAGAAGGGATCTATCACTTCTGTACAGGTAAGAAAAATTTAATGGGTGAAGGTCCAATTTCCATGAAAGCACACAGAGGCCAGGTACAGTGGTGTGTCCCTGTAGTCCCAGCTACTCAGGAGGCTGAAATGGGAGGAGCACTGGAACCTAGGAGCTTGAGACCAGCCTTAAAAAAATGACTATAGAGAGTGGTATAAAACCTAATGACTTAAATCTCAAAGGCTTTTTTTTTCTTTTTCTTTTTCTTTTTTTTTTTTTATAGAGACAAGAATCTCACTTTATCGCCCTTGGTAGAGTGCTGTGGCATCACAGCTCACAGCAACCCCCAACTCCTAAGCTCAAGTGATTCTCTTGCCTCAGCTTCCCGTACTTCCCGTATAGCTGGGACTACAGGTGCCCACCCCACTATTTTTTTGTTGCTGTTTGGCTGGGGCCGGGTTTGAACCCGCCACCCTCGGTATATGGGGCTGGCGCCCTGCCCACTGGGCCATAAGGCACTGCCCTCAAAAAAGCTTTTTTTTTTTTTTTTTCCTTTGAGACAGAGCCTCAAGCTATCCCCCTGGGTAGAGTGCCATGGCATCACAGCTCATAGCAACCTCCAATTCCTGGGCTCAAGCGAGTCTCCTGCCTCTGCCTCCCAAATAGCTGGGACCACAGGCGCCCACCACAACGCCCGGC
Source organism: Galagoides demidoff (assembly GCA_963574575.1). Lineage (NCBI taxonomy): Eukaryota > Metazoa > Chordata > Mammalia > Primates > Galagidae > Galagoides > Galagoides demidoff. Next base: position 10,578 of record CAUYQV010185006.1, read on the forward strand.
CATTTTTTGGTTGCAGCCATCATTGTTGTTTGGAGGGCCCGGGCTGGGGGTTCGAATATGCCACCTTAGGTGTACGTGGCTGGTGCCTTAGCCGATTGAGCCACAGGCGCCGAGCCCTCTAAAAGGCTTTTAAGCAGCGGTTCATGATCTCCCTGTAAATAGACACATCACAAAGTATTATCCAGTCCAAGGGGAAATATTTCATTTTAATGGACAGTTGAATTGGTACAAGATTTTTATTTTGGTTCTTGTTTTTTTTTTTTTTTTTTTTTTTTGCTACAGAGCCTCAAGTTGTTGCCTTAGGTAGAGTGCCATGGCATCACAGCTCATAGCAACCTCCAGCTCCTGGGCTCAAGCAAGTCTCCTGCCTCCACCTCCCAAGTGGCTGGGATTATAGGCGCCCACCACAATGCCCAGCTATTTTTTGGTTGCAGCCGTCATTGTTCTTTGGCAGGTCCAGGCTGGATTCGAACCTGCCAGCTCAGGTGTACGTGGCTGGCGCCTTAGCCACAGGTGCCGAGCTGTTTTGTTTTGTTTTTTTGTTTTTTTTTTAAGAGACAGTCTCATTTTACTGCCCTTGGTAGAGTGCAGTGGCATCACAGCTCACAGCAACCTTCAACTCCTGGGCTTAGGTGATTCTCTTGCCTCAGCCTCCCGAGTAGCTGGGACTACAGTTGCCTGCCATGATGCCTGGCTATTTTTTGTTGCAGTTTGGCTGGGGACCAGGTTTGAACCCATCACCCTCGGCATATGGAGCTGGTGCCCTACCCATTGAGCCACAGGCGCTGCACTATTTCTTGTTTTTTTTTATTTTTTTTTTATTTTTTTTATTTTTTTTTATTTTTTATTATTTCTTGTTTTTTAACTCTGAGAATGGATGTCATTGCAATACAGTTGAAACGTAGAATGGAGACTAGAAACTATGATAACAAATTCTTCCATCATGGCTTAGAGAAATGAGATAATCCGTAAGATCACACAGGCTGGTGAGATAGGTCTTCTAAGATGTACTTTTTGGTTTGTTTTTTGTTTTGCTTTGTTTTGTTTTGTTTTTTTGAGTTAGAGTCTCAATTTGTCGTCCCAGTAGAATCTTCTCTCATAGCTCACAGTAACCTCAAACTCTTGGGCTCAAGTGATTCTCCTGCCTCATCCTCCCCACTAGCTGTGACTACACACACCCACCCCAACGCCAAGCTATACAGACACAGGGTCTTTTTTTTTTTTTTTTGAGACAGAGCCTCAAGCTGTCCCCCTGGGTAGAGTGCTGTGGCATCACAGCTCACAGCAACCTCCAACTCCTGGGCTCAAGCGAGTCTCCTGCCTCCGCCTCCCAAGTAGCTG
>CAUYQV010185010.1:0-22239 GCA_963574575.1 Galagoides demidoff
GCATCACAGCTCATAGCAACCTCCAACTCCTGGGTTCAAGCGAGTCTCCTGCCTCAGCCTCCCAAGTAGCTGGGACCACAGGCGCCCGCCACAATGCCCGGCCATTTTTTGGTTGCAGCCATCATTGTTGTTTGGTGGGCCCGGGCTGGGGATTTGAACCCGCCACCTTAGGTGTACGTGGCTGGTGCCTTAGCCGATTGAGCCACAGGCGCAGATCCACTACATATTTTAAATGTTAACTTTAAAAAAAAAAAACCGAAGGAAGAAAAAGCCCAAGAGTAAAGGAGAAACCTGGTGTCTATTCCTAGCTTTCCTATGGGTTTACTTTGAGGTTTACTTCCTCACTTTCCTGTGAGGAAGGGAATAGGGAACAGACAGAGGATGGCCACCAAATAGAAAGGGACATTCTCCCTTCATCCCCATGCCCACCATGACACCCTCAGCAAGGCCTGGGAGAAAGCAGGAGAGAGCAGGGTGCCTGAGAGCACAGCAGGGGTGAGAAGGGTATTTGCAAGGACAGCTATTTTTTCCTCTTATCTCCTTCTTAAAGTACCCATTCAGAGTCCATCCCAGGGGCCCAAGTGCTTCAGGGAAACCTGAGCCCACCCTGAGCTTGGGGGTAGGCCCAATCAGTCCCAGTGATGGGTTCAGAAGCCACACTGAGCCACTCGCTCCCCACCAGGGTCCCAGTTTGGACCGGGGAGGCCTGAGGGAGGTTCACAGGCATGTATGGAGAAGCCGCTTCCTCACACCTGGGAAAGAGCTGCAGGCAAGATACCCACATTCACTCCGCCCAGCAAGTACAGGAATCATACTGAGGATGTAAAAAGACCCAGAGTAGGAAAACAGAAAAGCAAGGCCATAGCCACCAACTTAAACCAACCCAACCCGCTAAGAGAACCCATGACCACCTCACTTCTGGAAACAAGCCTGGTCTCCAAGATTCTGAGAGACGTTGGGCACAGTGGGTGCTATTGTGACCACATTTGTTTTCCTCCTAGAAACTCTGCCTGGCTCCTCCCACATCTGCCTCAGCCACAGGGCTCCCCACACCCCCAACAGCCCCTGCCTCTCTATAGCAAATCCAGCTGTGTGAGTCACCAGCTGTGGACAAAGGGGGCTTCACAGTACCCTCCCTGACACCAGAGGTGGCTAGACCTAGGTCTTGAGTCCACATGAGTCCTGCTACAACATGCCCCCGAGGGCCAGAGAGACCCCAGTTTGCATAGGATGGAGTAGAACAGGAGTCTCACACTCAGATACCAGCTGCCTTGCATATATTATTTCCCTTTGTTTTCATAAGACCTTGTAAGGGTCAGTTTTAGTCCCACTTTATAGATGAGGAAAACTGAGGTTGGGAGAAGTTAAGCTCAAGTCTGTCTGGATAGGGGCTCCTACCGGGCTCTCTATGGCCCTCAAATCCACATGATCTCTATTGCAGCATCTGTCTGCCCTGTCAATCACAGGGCTATCCTAGATCAACTCCAAGTCTCTCTGGCCTGAGCTTGAGGAATGCCCCAGCCTTCAGGCTCATGATGCAAGCTGTGAGTCCTTGATCTAGACCAGGGCCAATCAGGGAAGGAGAGGATAAGCTTATTGTTCCAAACACCAGGTCATAATCAATGCCCCTGACCACCAGCTGCAGGTGAGTCAGAGGCCACCACCCCAGCCGAGCCCCACTCAATTCCTTTACTGTTATTCTTAGAAAGAGCAACCCGGCAATCTTGTACAACCTGTGCATTCAATTAGTCAGCCCACAGGACCTGGGCCACACAATTGCTTATGTGGCCTCTTTAGCTATGTAATTCTTACTCACTGCCTTCAGCTTTTCATGCCAGCCAGGTGCCCACCCCACAGAAGTTCCTGTCTTTAAGGACATTGTGTAACCAGAATCTTCCTCTTCAGCAATTAACACAACCCTCTCAAAGTCTCAGTGGCATAACTGCACTTACATTCTGCCCACCCCAACCTCACAATGGCCTGGGAGGGCCAGAAGAAGTGGGCTTCTCCCCACTGAGCTCTTCACGTGTTCAAGGCCCAAGGTCACTCTTCAGGGAGATGGAGAATTCAAGAATGTGGGCTTTCCTGTGAACCTGAGCCTGCAACTGTAGACAGCAAGGTCGTGACTGCCACATTGCCTTCAGTCCAGGTTGCCCCAGATCCCAGACCATGGCTGCAAGGGCTTCTAAGAAAAAGACCCGCCCCGGCCCTGAAAGGGCCGCAGCAAGATGCCCTCCACCTTGTGAAAGGGTTCCCCGTCATGGCATGTTAGGAAGCTTTTTCCTTGAGCATCCCAGGATGTGAGGAAAAACAAGCTCCCAGGCTGGGAGGTGACGCCCCCACATGCCATCATGTGGCTCCTAGTACCTGGCTGAACTCCCTGCAGGTGGGAACCAAAACCCCCAACCACCCAAACCTGAAACAACAAATATAAAATGAAGAAGCCTCAGGCCAGGTGCCGGAAACAGGAAATCCTGCGCTGTGCAGAACCTTCCTGTGGCCCTGAAGACTGTGCTCTTATTTTCACATCTTCCAAAGGTCCAGGGAGGCTCCAAGGAAGCCGCCAGGTAGAACCTCAGGGAAGAAGGGCCAAGGTGTAGGACAGATGGCTCCCTGTGGGCCACCTGGCTGCTGGCTTCTCTACGCCTTATTCCTCGCTATGATTCTCCTACCATTAGGAGTGTGGCCTCACCGGGGCCTTACTAGACATGCAGACAGTGGAGGCCCACCCTGGCCTTACTGAAACAGAGTCTGCATGTTGGCAAGATGCACAGGTGGTTCTAGGAGATGCCTGCAGTGAGGCCTGGTGCTAGGGGCAATTTCCCCCTAGGGCCAGCACCTCAGGATTCTCAGCTTTCAGGGTGTCCAAAAAGCCCCCAAGCATGTGGCCTTCCTGAGTGAAATCTAAGATGTCTCTTGCCACTTCCTCATTCATTGCTTACCCACAGAGCCGGGTGCAACTAACCCCTCCCACGGTTAGTTTCCTGTCCAGTTGGGAAGGAACCCTGGCTTTATAATCCCTCCTCAGGTCCCCATCTGCCAAATAGGGTCAGACAATAAACACAGCTTCTGTCCAGTGGTCCCTGCCCAGTCCCTCAACCACATGAGCAAATGGCCTAATTTCTAGGGAACATATAAGCTGGTCCAGTTCACAAGTGAAACACCTGTCTTGGGAAGGTGCTTCTCAACATCCCTATCACGTGGTTCTCTGCCCCTGCCCCCGAACCTGGGGGCTCTGAGGGAGGGATACTCCAAGGCAATACTAAGCACAGGGCCATCCATTTTCCCTAAAGCTATCATGTAAACCATCATTTTTAGATAGACACAGAAGAGCATATTATGGAGTAGAATGCAAAATCCAATGAATTCTAAGATAAAAGAAGAGACTTCAAGAAATGTCTGGGTTATTGGCAGGTGAAAGCTTTTGGCACAGGGGCTGAGAGGCCAAGCTGAGGGAGGCAGTGCCTGTGAGGGCTTTCCTCTGCCTTCAGGGAGCTCCAGTGAAAGGGTTGGAGGAGCATTGCCCTCCCCTATCTCCCTGGAGACTGTGGGGGATTGCTTGTCCCCAAGCATGCCACAGTGCCCCCAGCAGCCTCTGGAGTACCCAAGGCCACACGCCAGATGACAGGCTTGGGCTTCATTGAGTGATACCTATGATGAGTCTTAAAGTTCCAACAAGGTCTTCCAGAGAGACTATGCCAGGGGTCCTCAAACTTTTTAAACAGGGGGCCAGTTCACTGTCCTTCAGACCGTTGGAGGGCCGGACTATGGGCCCCAGGATGAGTCGGCTGCTCAGCAGAATAGGCAGTGGCGGCAAAAACACCCAACAGACCAGATAAATGTCCTAGGCGGGCTGTATGTGGCCTGTGGGCTGTAGTTTGAGGACGCCTGGTCTATGCCCCCTTGGAGCTGTATGAACTTGAACAACTAGATCCCAGGAACAGAAACAAGGATACCGCAAATTTCCTCTGTGGTTCCTTGTCCCATAGAAGTCCTAACCACAGATGTCACATATTCTGGGAGAGCCATGGGGAGACACCAGGACAGGAAAAGAGCTTAAAAAATTAAAACAATATTCTCTTCCTATACTACCCACAAAATGGCCCACGGCAAGACCCATGTTATCTGGACAGGTGCCATAGCCACAGAGCTTGGGTAGTGTAATGACACAAGACTACGAGTGTGAGCTACCAAAGTCCACGGACATCAGGAGGAACTGGGACCTGGGACAAGCACAGACAAATGGCTCCTGAAATCTACCTGGTGCGGGGCAGCCAACAGGTGGTGGGAGTATGGCGGGTAAATGACACATTTAATGAAGACCAAGTGGGCAAGAGCCTGCTAAAGGGTCATAAGACCTAAACAAGGCAACTAGTCCATGAATTTTGTCATGTTCATAAAGCGCAAATTCCAGAGCCAAGATGGAAGCCAGGTCTACCCAACTCCACACCTCACCCTCTCCTCTTGACCTCAGTCATTCCACTTAGGTCTCCCCACTCAAAAAGAGCCACTGACCACCATACAGAACAGGCCAAGTTGACTGCGATTAGAAGACAGATATGCCAGGGGTGGTGATGCACCTATAGTCCCTGCTACTCAGTAGGCTGAGGCACCATTGAGCCCATGAGTGGAGGCTGTAGTGCACCATAATTATATTTATGAATAACCACTGCGTGGGCAACATAGTGAGAGTCTCTAAAGAAGATATTTAAAATTCTTTTTAAAAAGACAGACATAGCCCCACTACTCAAGATTCATAGGAAATCCTATCTCTCTGTCCAAGGTCCACTACAGTTTCATCAGAGCAGTAAATAATTATCACATAAAGTTACTTCAGGTAGAGTTTTAAAAAAAGAAAACAAAACACACAAACATGACAGCAGCTCCCTTTTTCTTTTCCTCTCTTTTGCCTGCCCTCCCGCTGGCTGAGGTGCTAAGAACAGGGAGCACAGGAGAGCAAAGGGTTGGATAAACCTCGCATGGACACCTTGACACCTGTGTCCTGCTAAAACCCAGGCAGTTGGGTGAAACTGAGGCTCTAACACTGGGAAGGTTGCCTGCTGGATGGGCAAGCTAGAGCCTGCAGGAACAGCCCAAGGTAAGAGGACAAAGCTATGACCTGAGCTTGCTATGGCTGCCTTCTTCAACCCCACAACACTGGTCTGATACTCAGAGTGGATCTGGGGCAGAGGCATTGACTCTGGGGGCAACACAGGCTAAAGGGAAGGATCCATGGCAGCTGAGGGCCCATAGCCCATAGGAGAAAACTTTTTCAGGGGTCCAATCAAAGGAAAGGGTATAAAACAGGCTCGGCGCCTGTGGCTCAATCGCTAGGGCGCCAGCCACGTACACCTAGGGTGGCGGGTTCGAATCCCCAGCCTGGGCCCGCCAAACAACAACGATGGCTGCAACCAAAAAATGGCCGGGCGTTGTGGCGGGCGCCTGTGGTCCCAGCTACTTGGGAGGCGGAGGCAGGAGCCCAGGAGTTGGAAGTTGCTATGAGCTGTGATGCCATGGCACTCTACCCAGGGGGATAGCTTGAGGCTCTGTCTCAAAAAAAAAAAAAAAACAACAACAACAACAACAACAAATAAATAAATAAAAGAGAAAGAATTTTGAAAGGAAAAGACAAAAGTAATTTTTAAAATTTCACCCCAACATTAAAGTACTGAGAAAAACAAATAAAAGAGATGTACAAAATTAATCCTGCTCTTTTCCAAGTTACTGTCAGCAATTCAAGTTTCCTTTTTACTTATATAAGATCCTTTACAGACATAGACACATATTTTAAATAGTTAATATTCTGAAGCTCAGAATATTACAAGCGCGGAATATTTACAATATTACAAGATACAATGAAACCCTTAAAGGAGGAAATTATTCATGAATGTCTACAGCATTGCTGATGAGGCAAGATTCATGTTACCAAAGATAATGTATTTGTTAAAATATATTAATATGGAGTTCATATTAAATTAGAAATTTATGTTCACAGATAATGTGTTAGGCCCCAAATTGATGTCCATTATGGAATGTTAAGATCAGTTAAAAAAAAAGTTATTCTTATTTGTAAAATGATTTTCCTCGCACAACTTTGGGAGAGAGGGATCATATGAAATAAATGTCAAATAAGACAGTCAAATGCTGTATTTAAATATGCAAAATTTGAAGGAAGATTTCAGGGAAAAGCACTAGACATGGAATGACCAATATTCAATTGATCTGTTTGTAACCAAATTAATCCCTGGTTGGAAAAGCTCTTGACCTCCTGCAGAGGAAATTCAGTTATTAAAGGCCATTAGAGTGGCTGATGGTTTTGAGGCAGGCAGCAGTCTCAGTTCCAGAGGCAGTTCTGTTCTCAGAGCTCTTTTCTATAAGTCCATCAATCTTGCTTTAGTCTCCACGACTGTCTCCTTTCTTTTAGATCAATAGCTCTCCGGGAAGGTTAATACCTGGCAGATGGGCCACTTTTTTATCCTGGAATGAGTTAATTCATTAACAAGATATTTATTGAGGACTTACTATCTGGAACTGTTGTTCAATACAGTCAGTGCATGCATTGGGAGAGGAAAGCAAGGCAGAGAAGGTGAGGAATTCCATCAGGCAAAAGTACACTGTCATGTGCTTGTTTAATCTTATGTCCTAGATAAGCGTCTGGTCAAGAAAAAATACTGTGAATGTGTATCTTCATAGTATACGGTGATTGTAAGCATTTAGCATAAAACAGGAATGCAATAAATACTCCTTGAGTTGATTAATTAATATTTAAGCACAATTCTTAATTAAGTCCCATTTATGTTGACCTGGATAACAATCTGTTTGAAATGGTGGACCAATGTGTAGTCAGAAAAAGTAATGTAGAGAAAATTCATATTATCCTTAACCAGTGCCCCTCAATAGTAACATCATATAAAACTATAATAAAAAGTACAATCAGTGTTATTGGCATTGTCACGGTTCAGATAGAACATGTCTGTCACCACCAAGACCCTTCATGATGTACTTTTTATAATTGTATTTTCTTTCTGACACACCCTCTTAACGCTTTACAACTATTCATTATTTCTATAATTTTTATATCAAAAATGATATATAAATAGAATAATATGCAGTAAGGATGCTGTTGGCATTAACTTTTTTTCCACTTAGAATAATTCCCAAGCCATTCACCTGTGTTGTTGCTGATACCAAAAATTTGTTCATTTTTGTTACTGAGTACAGTGTTCTACGGTATGAATGTACCACAATTTGTTTTAACGTTTGGCTGTTGAAGGACATTAGGATTGTTTCCAGGTTTTGAATATTTCAAAGAAAACTGCCATGAAATCCATGTACAGGTTTTATGCAAACATAAGTCTTCATTTCTCTGGGATAAATGCCCAGGTGCGCAAATGCTGAATTGTGTTGAATGTGTGGGTTGTTAAGCAGTTGTTTTTAGAGTGATTATCCTATGTTATAGGAGATCAATGCAGTTTCTTCTCACCCTCATCCTCACAGGCATGTAGTGATGTCACCATTTTATTATAATTATAATTATGTCATTCTGATAGGTTTCTGGTGATGTTGCATAATGCTTGATTTAAATTTACATCTTTCTATTGCCTAATGATAATGATGAAATTTTCATTATTTTTATCTTATTCCATGAAGTATATTATCATGGCTTTTGCCTAGTTTCCATATTTAAAAGCTAATATGTATAATAGATAAACACACATATTCATAGTTGCTGTTTATTGATTATGTAGGTTGAAAATATGCTCTTTCAGTGTGTTATTTGATTTCCATCCGCTAACAAGATCTTTCACAGAGCAAACGTTTCAAGTTTATGTAGTACAATGGATAGATTTTCTATAACATGGATTAAATTTTTGTTGCCAAATCTAATTTCTTTTTCCAGCCCTAAATCTCCAAGACTTTTTTTCCCATTTTTATCCAAAAGTTTTATAGTTTCACATTTTACATTTAAGTGTGTGACCCATGTAGAGTTAAATTTTGTGTAATGTATAAGATTTGGGTCAAAGTTACTTTTATTACAAATGTGTCCATTTTCTATCAATCCCACACAGTCTGGATTACTGTAGATACATAATTAGTCCCAAAAGTGAGTAAACTGCTCCCTCCCACTTTCTATTTAGGTCTCCTAGTTTTACTGCCTTTCTATATACCTTTTAAAATAATTTTGTTTAAATCTATGAAAAGTTTTGCAGAGGTCTGGTAGAAATATGTTAAATATATATATTAATTTGGGGAGACTTGATGTCTATTGTACTGAATCTGCAAATCTATTGTTTTGTCTTTGATTTGTTCCCTCAATGTTTTATAGTTTTCAAAGACCTGTGCATTTTTTATTGATTTACATCTAAGTATAGCATTTATTTATTTATTTTTGAATGGCTATGGAAGGTAATGTACTTTTAGTAATAATGTCTTTATCTCCATAGACGGCTAGTGAGTATGATGATTCTTGTACATTTATCTTGATCCTGTGACATCTGTTGAACTCTCTTATTATTCTATAAGTATTCTGTAGAATTATTTAGATTTACTATGTAGACAATCATGTGATTTGCTATCAAGGATAGTTCTTTATTTTCTTTTATGGTCTATAGAATTTCATTTACTGGTCTTGCCTTACTGCTCTGGTTAGAACTTTCAGCACTGTTTACACAGTTGTGTTTAGAAGGTTCATCCTGTCTGTATCTTTTCTTTTTTCTTCTCTCTCTTTCTTTTTCTTTCTTTATTTCCTCATCCTTCACCACCCACACTGCATAAGAGAACACCTGAACTTGCTCATGTTATAATTAGAAAGTTTGTATTCTTTGATCAGTATTATCCGTTTCCCTTACCCTATAGCCCTGATAATGACTTTCTAATCTCTGCTTGTATACCTTTGACTTTTTAGATTCCACATATAAGTGGCTGTATTTGTCTGGGTGGCTTATTTTATGTAGTGTAATGTTCTGCATGTTGCTGAAAATGGTAGTATTGTTCTATTTTATGGCTTAATATCATTCTCTCTTCTTTGACCCCTCTATGGGCCCATAGGTGGATTCTTTATCGTGGCAATTGTGAATAATCCTACACTAAACACGGGGTTGCAGATATGCCTCTGACATGCTGATTTCATTTCCTTTAGAAACATACTCAGAAGGGGGATTCCTGGATCATAGGTTAGTTCTATTTTTAATTTTTTGGGAAGCCTTCACACTGTTTTCCATGACAGTTATACCAATTTTCACTCCCTATAGCAGTGTACAAGGTTCTCTTTTGCCCATCCTCTTACCGATACTTGTTGCCTCCAGTCCTTTTGACAGCCATTTTAGTAAGTTGTGAGTCATCATTTCATTGTAATTTTGATTTACATTCCACTCACAGTCAGTGGTGTTACACACTTTTTCATATACCCATTGTGCATTTGTATGAATTCTTGGAAAAACAGAGTCAGGTCCTCTGCTCATGTTTCAAGTAAGTTATTTATTTATTCATTTTTGCTGTTGATTAGGGTGAGTTACTGATATATTTTGGATATTTTTCCCTTTATTAGATAAATGGTTTGCAAATATTTTCTTCCAATTAGCAGACTTCCTTGTCATTTGGATTATTGTTTTCTTGGGTGTGCTGAAGCTTTTTAGATTGATGCAATCTCATTTATCCATTTTTGACGGCAATGGTTATTGCTATTCAATGTTGTTACTCATTATTGGTCTGTTCAGGTTTTCTATTTCTTCATGGTTCAATCTTAGTAGTTTGTATGTGTCCAGAAATTACTATCGTCATACGTAGTCTCTAAAGATCTTTTGTATTTCTCTAATATTAGCTGCATTTTCTCTTTTTTCAGCTGTAATTTTAATTATGTTGGTCTTCTTTCTCTTCTCTCCTGCTCTTAATTGAACTAAATAAAAAAATCATTCATTTCATTTTTCTTTTCGAAACACTTTTTGTTCTGTTGATCTCTCTCTCTCTCTCTCTTTTAGTTTAAATTTTATTTTTCACTGAAACAGGTGTTTCCTATTTCTTTATTTCTACTTCTTTGGGGTTTGGTTTATTCTTGTCTCTTTAGTTTCTGAGGTTCATCAATAGATATCATCAATATCATCAATAGATAGTTTTTTTCTTTTTTGAGACAGAGCCTCAAGCTTTCCCCCTGGGTAGAGTGCCATGGGATCACAGCTCACAGCAACCTCCAACTCCTGGGCTCAAGCAAGTATCCTGCCTCAGCCTCCCAAGTAGCTGGGACTACAGGCACCTGCCACAATGCCCGGCCAAGATAGTTTTTTTCAATGGGGGCATTTATTGCTATAAGATTCTACTGCTTTTGATTTATTATATAGATTTAGGTATGTTATGTTCAAATTTTTATTTTAATAATTGTTAATATCCTTTATAATCTCTTCATTAAATCTGATAAGTTTGGATATTAGTGCCTTCCAGTACACAGTGTTGGAGATGGGTCCTAGTGGTGAATGCTCCCTTGATGACTTGGTGCTCTTGTCACTGTGCTGAGTGAGTTCTCTTTCTATTAGTTCTTGTGAGACCTGATTGTTAAAAAGAGCCTGGCACCTCTTCCTCTCTCTCTTGCTTTTTCTTTTGCCACATGACAATCTGGCTCCTCTTCACCTTTTACCATGAATGAAAGCTTCCTGAAGCTTCATCAAAAGCAGATGTTGAAACCATGCTTCTTGTTCAACCTGCAGAACCATAAGCCTGATAAATCTCTTTTCTTTACAAATTGCTCAGCTGCACAGATTTCCTTTATAATAATGCAACGTTCCCTTTGGTCATTCTGGATCACATTGTTTAGTTTTCAAAGCTACTCTTGTTATTCATATCTACATATGGTCAGAAAAGATACTTGATATGATTTAAGTTGTATGGAATCAACTGAAACTTTCTTTGTGCCCTTACATGTACTCTACTCTGAATATGTTCCGAATGCCACTGAGAAGAATGCATCTTCTGTATTACTTGTATAAAATGTTTGGTAAATGTCAGTTATGTCTATTTGGTCTAGAGTGTGGTTTACCTCAGGTGTTTCTTCTGGATGTCTTTCCACTGCTAAAAGTGGGGAGATAATGTCCCATATTATTATTGTATTGTCTCTTAAGATCTATTAATATTTGCTTTACATATTTAGGAGTTTTGGTGTTTGACATATACACATTTACTGTTGTTATGTCCTCTTGTTGAATTGAACTCTTTGACCTTCTTTTTCTCCATGCATGGCTCTTGAATTAATGTCTATTTTATCTAATGTAAGTATAGCTATTCCTGCTCATTTGGGTTTCCATTCTATGACATATATTTTTATATACCTTTGATTACAGTCTATATGCATGTTTTAAGATACTAATTTCTTACAGGCAGCATATAGTAAAGTTTATTATTATTACTCATTCAGCCATGGTATGTATTATAATTGGAGAATTTAGTCCATTTACATTCACTCTTATTAGGGATAAATTAGGATTTAACACCATTTTCTTATTTCTTATTTTTAACTCTTACTTTTTTCTTCTTTTCAAGTTAGGTGATTGTCATTGATCATATCTTTCCATTCATTAATTTTTAATGTATCTATTAGAGTTATATGCTTCATGGTTACCATGAGGCTTACAAAGTAAGTATAAAAAGTTATTTTAAACCAATGAAAGCTTAAACTTGGTGGGAAAGCAAAGAAACAAAAACTATAGAAAACTCCACATTTTATCTCCATCCTATCCCCACATTTTGAGGTTTTTGGTCTTGACTTACATCTTTTTATATCACCTATCTCTCAAAAATTTTTGCAGTTGTATTATTTTTTATAGCTTTGTCTTTTAGTCTTCATACTAAAGACAAAAGTGGTTTACACACACTATTACAGCATCACAGTATTTGGAGATTGTGCATTTATTTTTGCCTTCAGGTGATTTCTTGTTGCAAATTAGCATCATTTTCTTTCAGACTGAAAAACCCCTGTCAGTATTTCTTGTGGAAGAGATGTGGCGGTGATGAATTGGCTCCATCTTTGTTTGTCTGGGAAGGCACTCATCTCTCCATCGTGTTTGAAGGATAGCTTTGCTGGGTACAGGATTTTTAGGTGACAGTTGTTTTATCTCTTCACAACTTTAAATATTTTGTCCCACTCCTTCCTGGCTTCCATGGTTTCTGCTGAGCAGTCCACTGCTGGCCATATCAGGGGTCCTTTAAATGTTATCTGCTTCCTTTCTTTTTATGGTTTGAGGAGCCTTTCTTAGTCTTTACCTTTGAAAGTTTATTATCTGCCATGAAGTCATCTTATTTGGATTGATCTGCTTGGTGATCTCTGTCTGCCCTTCCCATGCATTCATTTTCATAATTTTCTCTGGGTTTAGAAGTTTTTGTGTTATTATTTGTATGTACAAACTTTCTATTCCTTTCTCTTTTTGAATTCCCTGTTCATTAAGACTATTCATTTTTGTGCTCTTAAAGCTATTAGCTACATTGCTAGATCCTATAAATACTGCTTGTTCCTTTTAATGTCTTTTTTCTTCTATCCCTGCTGATGGTGCTTTTTCCAATACCTTGCCTTTGAGCTCTCTGATTCTTTTTTTCTGCCGGATCGATTCTGCTATTGAGATACTTTCATAGATTTTTCAGTTGATCTATTGCTTTTTTTCTCCTCTAAAGTTTTTGTTTGATTTTTCTTTGTTATTTTAATCTCTTTGTGAAATTTCTCTGATGAATTTCCAAACTGTTTCTCTTTGTTGCCTAGAAATTTGGTGAGTATCCTTCAAACAGCTACTTTGAATTCTTAGTCCAAGAGATCACACATCTTCACCTCTGCAGGGTCAGTCAATGACACTTTATTTAGTCCATTTGGTGTGGTCATATTTTTCTGAGGCGTGTTTGTTTGTTTTGTTTTGTTTTTTATAATAGGGTCTTGCTCTATCTCCCTGGCCATAATGCTGTGGTGTCATCACAGCTCACTGCAGCGTAGCAACTCAGGGCTGTTGTCTGCTCATTGCTTTTATTTTCGTTGGAGTTGAGATTGTCCATGTTCTTGGAATCCCCTTGGCATTCCTTTGATTGGGTATTAAAATCTACATGTTTAGGAAACTATGTTTAAAGGCACTAGTTTTTATTTAAATGAAATGTTTTATCTATCTTCCTCCCATCTAATCAAATTGCAGAATGCCGGGGCGGGTGGGGGGGGGCGGTATTACTGCATCATTTCCAGGTACAGTTAGATGTCCAGTTTCCCTATTCACCCTGTGATTAGGCTCAAGGAGGAAGGAGCTCCTTGAGAATCCTATTTCCACCTCTGCATTAGGCTTTAGCTGATACTTTGATTAATAATAGAACTAATCACAGTACTTTGCTCCTGTCCTGGATTCAACTGACTCTGTGATAAACTTGTTTCCTTTCTGCTGTGTGGGAGTAAAAATTCTGCTATCAACCTGGTGTCATTTGATAACACACCAATGGGCAGACAAAGAAGTACCTGTTTACTGCTGGGTGGGAGTTGAAATTTTAACTCCATACGTGGTCTCCACCAATGCCATGAAGAAAAGGGAGGCTTACTACTGCACAGCAGGCATCAAAATCCCGGTTTTACTCAGCTGGCCTGTCTAGGCACCACTCCTCTCAGTGGGATGGGTCAAACAATATAGTCTGTCAAGGGTACAAGTTTGGGATTCTCCCTTATCTTTTGCTAATGTGAGCAAAAATAAAGAAAGTATTATTTTTCTGTAGTGTTTGGCTAGAGAAGAGAGGCTACTATCTCTCTATCTGTGTATTCATTTATTTATTTTGCCAGGGTCTCCCTCTCTTGGGGTCTTGTTGAAGATTTTGGTTCTGCTTTTTGGCCTTCTGGCTCATTCCTTTCAGTTCCAACACTGGGATCTATGAGGCAAAAAGAAAACCCAGGCAACTCGTTATCTGACACTGCCTTGGTTTCAAATTCTGTAGTCTGTCTGTTGTTTTCTCTATACCTTGTAGTGTCTTCTTGGTTTCTTTTCAATGTAATGCATGGGTTTTTATTTGTGCTCAGGGAGGAAAAATAGGAAAGAAATATTTCTAATGCATTTTCTTGGAAGAGAAAGCTACGATAACAATGTTAAAATTTTAAACTTAGTTTCTTTTATTTTATAATGGATAGTAAAAATGGAATAGCATGTTTAAATGCAAAAATACCACTAAAAGCCTACCAATATTTTAAATAGTAGGGATGTTTTTAAATTTTAATACGGGTTTCCATGAAAGACGATGAATCAAAAATCCTTTCTGCAAATTTCACATAATGTTTTGAAAATTTGTGGAATAAAAAGAAAGAGAAACAAAATACTGAAAAGTCTTTTAGAGTTTTGAAATATACAAAAACATAAAATTGGTTGTTGAGAAAACAAGATAAGGAGGAAAATCCATCTCTTTGTAATTTATAGAAAATGTAAGTAGTATAAGTATAATTGTAGTAGTCTGAGGGAGAAACAGTGCTCATTTAAGAATATTAGGTCTGACACAAGATAAACAGGTAGCAAGGAACTGGCTAAGGGCAGAGACTGGGAGTTAGGGACCCAGTTGCATCTAGGAACTCTTCCTTGGTGAGAAGATCAGAGTAAGGAGCTCTAGTGACCTTTAACTGACCTGGGTTTATTGCCATCTAATTAGGATAGCATGGGTGGCATTTCATAAAGAATTCTAGGAAGATGGAAACCTAGTGAGGAAACTGTCATATAACCTGACCTGTTATATAACCTCTTGCGTCATCTGTTACACAACTCCAACTTGTCAATCACACCAATACCCAGAAGTGACACCCAATTCTGCCAGGAGAAAAGCAGGACAAATTCAGGAGCATATAAAACACAGCATGTGCTCAACTTCTTGGTCTTCTCCACTTTGGAGATTGACTCCTCTCTCCCTCTGAGATGTCCTTTTTTTTTCAATAAATGTGTGAGACTGTTTTGTATATGTGGTCACTCCATCAGTGGCTCACCTTGGTACCTGTCCTCATTCTTGACACTAGGAACCAAGGAACCAAGAAACACCCATCAGACCTTATAAGAATAGTGTTTTAGGGTGGTGCCCGTAGCTCAGTGGGTAGGGTGGAGGCCATGTACACCAAGGTTGGCAGGTTGAACCCAGACTGGGCCAGCCAAACAACAATGGCAACTGCAATTAAAAAAAATACACACACACACACACACACACACACATATATGTGTGTATATATATATATATATATATATATGGCCAGGCATTGTGGTGGATGTCTATGGTCCTAGCTACTTGGGAGGCTGAGGCAAGAGAATCGTTTAAGACCAAGGGTATGAGGTTGCTGCGAGCTATGGCACCATGTCACTCTACCCAGGGTGACAGCTTAAGACTGTCTCAAAAAATAAAGAAAGAAAGAATGGTGTTTTATAGGATTACACAACTCTATATAAAATGTCATTTGTTGAGAGAAAAATTGAAAGCAAAAACCAAATATTTGTTTTAATTATAATTGAATTATGTATAATACATGTACAGATCTACCAGTACAGAAACACATTATCACCCTACAGACATTTATAGGTACAATTTTTATATGTATATTTCTCTGTAAGTATATTTCTATGCAGGGAGTAGTTTGGTGACATATGTGTATATACGGAAGTGTTTTGTTGTTTTGTTTACTTTGTTTTTTACCAGACTTTCTTTTTTAGAGAAGTTTTAGATTTGAAGCAAAACTTAGAAGCAAGTGCAAAGATGATCCATATAGTCCCTCCCCCTCGCATATATATATAGCTTCCCTCCTCATCAAAATCTCTCATGGGAGCAGCAAATGTTTACAAATGGTAAACCTACATGACATATCATTATCAGCGAAAAACCATAGTTACATTAGGATTCACTTTCATATATATCTCATGAGTTTGAGCAAGTATTCTTTTTAATAATGGAACGTTATAGTAGAAGTTGCCAAACACACCTTATAAAAGAAAAAGATATCACACTGTGATTAAAAGATTAAGTCTATTGAAAGAAGCAAACCAAAAACCACCTTCAACTAAATATTTTTTTTAAAGAAAGAATAATAAAAATCCCACCAGCAGCACCAGTACTAATTTATACGAGCATTCATTGTAGAGCACTCCTCAAAGACACATGATTATTTGTATTTTATTTAGTTTTTCAGCCTATCCCTAAGTATCCCCTCATAAATATTTTGTGCAATGCATGTTGCCATAGCTTAATGGTTTCTCTCACGTTTTAAAAATCCTCATGCCTTTCATAGATTAGACTAGTTCTTGGTGATTGCCCAGGACATAAATGTGAAAAATAGGGAAAGAAGTCAAAGACTCAGAGAGTTCCTCTAAATAAGAATGCTTCAAATACTTAATACTGCATTGAGAGCTATAAGTGCTTAATAGGAAATATAACTAATCACAGTGACAAAAATAAGTTTAATGTATAGGTTTTTATTGGTGTATTTTAATGCAGCACCAGAGAAAAATATTCATTTAAAATTTAGTAACTAAGATAAATTGGCATATCACCTGCAAAAAGGGATGGAGGATGCCAGGATATCATTTTACACTTTAGTGGACATAATGATAACTTTTGTAATTAGATTTCATATTTTAATTTTCCTAGATGAGCATATAGCAGCAGAAGGAATTTAATTTTTTGTTAAATTGAATAAAAGGACCGTGTCAAGATGAACTGCAAAGGGTCATTAAAATTATATTTTGTAGAACGATTAATATTTTGAAATACATATAAGCATCAGTTAAATGGTATAATGGCTCTTCTGATGATGATTTAACTAAAATGTTTCCTAGGAAAGAAATAATGCAGGTGTGGGTGGGATGACTATGAAGTTGAAGGTCACCTTGCTTTGTATTTGTAACTTGAGTTTCCAAATAAGTCACCGAGAAGGAATAGTTCATAAAAATGAAGAAATAAAAAAATTAAATGATAAGAAATCAAGCTATGTTATATGTAATTATTTGACACTGAACAGAAATGGAGCTTTTAAACATGCTACTTATTTCCTGTACTGTGATTTTAATATGATGGTAATTATGTATTATAACAAGTGGACTTACTCATTCTGCTTTGGGCTTGAGTAAATATTTTATAAATTAGGTATTAGAATGCTTCGGAAAGAAGTAGGTCAATTAAAAGTTAGTAAAGCCAAAAGTCCAGATGGCACTGAATTCACCCAACTAAAATTAACTACTCTGGATTTGGCTCATTCTCATTATTCAATTATTCATGTGATATATGTGAAAACCTGGCAAATTGGAAAATGGAAGATGACTTAGCTCTCCTAATTACAGACTTAGATAAAATAAATATCTTCGTTTCCTCCCTAGGTATTTTAAAAGACAAAGAGTCTATAATGAAAAATTTAACAATCAACATAAAATCATAAATAATTCAGTGTTTTCCACGAAGTAGTAATTCAAGTAGTCACTTTTGTAAAAGACTAGTCATCTAGTGGAGAAGGAGCACTAGATATAAAATAAAATAAATTTTTAAAGTTTAACAAACAGAAACCTTACCAGAGGGAGAATTCTGTACTTAACACAATTCTGCCACTACCTTATTTTATGACCTGGAAAACATTGTTTTATCACTTACAGTATTAATTTTAATGCTATAAAACCAAATACTTAGACTTTAAAAAGTTCAAATATCTTTTTGCGGTACTGCACTTTAAATTATATAACTCTGTAGAAGAAAAGGGTATGCATTTAAATTTCTCAGTATTAAATGTATCTCTAGGTTTCTAGCATGCAATTCATCAGATAATTTTATAAGGAATTCCATATTGAAAATTATGCCTCACTAGGCATCATATTACTCGACTTCAATGCATACTACAGCATTATAGGAACACAAATAGCAGTATAATGACAGAAACTGTTCAGTGTAAGTATTTTGTTAATGGCGTAGTAACAGACACACAGGATAATGGAACACACGAGAGAGCCCAGAAACAAATCCATTCATCCTCAGCCAACCGGCTTTCCACAAAGGTACTAAGAACACACATCGGAGAAACAATAGTCCCATCAATGAATCCACAGGATACTATTCAGACATAAAAAAGAGGAAAACTATCATTTGTGGGAGGACAGATGAACCTGGAAAACATTACTTGTTTTAAGTATCAGGTTTGCAACATAACAATCTTCTCTGCAATCTAGCTGGGTAGACCAATATGTTTTTTTTTTAAATTAAATCATAGCTGTGTACATTAATACTGTTACGGGGTACAGTGTGCTGTTTTTATATACAATTTGAAACATTATCATCAAACTGGTTAACATAACCCTCATGTCATTTTCTTAGTTATTGTGTTAAGACATTTATATTCTCCATTTAGAAAGGGATTCACATGTACTCTTGTAAGATGAACCATAGGCTTGATACCACTAATCACCCTCCCTCCACCCATCCTGCCCCCTCCACTCCACTCCCTCTCTCCTTTCCACATATTCTTGGGCTATAATTGGGTTATAGCTTTCCTACGAAAGCTATAAATTAGTTTCATAGTAGGGCTGAATACATTGGATACTTTTTCTTCCATTCTTGAGATACTATTGAATGGATTGATCAATATGTTTTTAATTCCTTATCCTAGAGTTCACTTATTTTAGCAAAGACAAGGAAGATTTATTGTACAGCTGTTACATAAACCATCGGAGGTAAAATAGATCAGGTCAGGATGAATGATTTACACAACGAGTGTTGCATATCAAAGGTTGATGAGTTAATTTGTAAGCATAAAATTCATAGAATTCTTTTATGATAAGTAAAAGATACTATGCATATTACAAAATAATACAACAGCTCAAACTATACCATTGTTTAAATTTTCTAGTTTGGCTTAACATTAAAAATTGTAATTGAGTGTACTAGTTTCCCCCAAAATAAATAATTTCCATGACAACTATATGGTCTTGAGGAGCATACAGTCTTTAAAGTCTTGACTGTCTACTGAGTACAAAATATTCTCTCTTATATAATGTGTTTTGTCATTTTGCTGATTTGTAAACCAAATTCTATTTATCTTAGTTAAATAGCATTGCTAAAATCAAGGAGTGAAATATAAGAGCGCGAGTTAAAAAATTAAACACATATTGATACTTATTTTTAAGTTTCTTGTTAAATACATGCACTATAATGTACTGAGCTTCCTATTTAAAATATTTTTAAATAGTCCCTAAAAACAAGAGAAATGTTAAGAGTCAAATGTGGAGAAGTCTAGGCTATTAGTACCCTATGTTCCTATCTCCCTCTGTATGGACACATAGACTTACCCATGGGTGCATTCAGTACATTTAGAGGATAGAAAAAAAAATGCCACGTTTTCATTTATTCTAGTCAAGTTTTTAGAGTGGTGTGATGATATTTGTACTGGAATTCAAAGTCCCATTTTTCATTTTTTACAAAGTGTAGATTTTACTTATTAATAAGACTAAACCCTACACATCTCCTCCCCAAAAATAAATTAAAAAACACTATATTTGAAAAAAAGCTTCTCTTTTCCCCCCTTTTCCTTAGATGTGTGCTTTGGAAGACTAATAAAAAGACAAAAATAATGAACAGAGCTTCCATTTACAACAGGATTGTGGATTGTCTCTCCATAAAGATAATTAAATGCTCTACTAAAACAAACCTTTCAAAATATGTTGAGCTGGCAAGAAAATTAGGATTGTTCAGAAGCAAAAATCTGAGAAAGCTTAAACACAGGAATATGATGAACTGAACACTGAAGTTAGCGTTTTCTCTTAGGACATTTGCAGAACCCAGCTGAACTTGAACTTCTGTTTTCATCGCCTAACAGGTCTCTGGGGAAGGACATAAAACAGTTTGTTTCTAAGTGGTGGAGGATATAGGGGACCTCTGTCTTCTTCCATATGCTCACCTAAGTCAGAACGCATGGCCACATTGTTGGAAATCTCCTTTAAAGGCAATTTAGAAAGAATGATGCTTTGGGGAAAACAAAAGTACAGTTGCATGTCTTGAATTTTAGCCCTATATAAAGGAAAATCTCTCATAATTAATGAAACTGTAAGAGAATATCGCTTGTGTTGAAACTTTCATTAATGAATTATAAAACAAAACTGAACAATGGACTGGAACTATAATTTAGGAGGGGAGAAATGTAATTAAAACATTCTAAGATCCTTGCATTGTTGAGAAGAAGAACATTAAAGGAGGTTAGACTTTACCATTATATGTTAAAATGTATATGCATTTGTATTTTAAAGTTTCTAAAGTTACAACTAAAGATATACATACACCAAATGCATGGGTCATTATGAAATTTTTGAGATACAGAAAAATCAAGATATTCTAAATTCTGTGCAGACAGAATCAAATGAAGCTCTTCCAGTAACACCAAGAAACCAAGCAAGCTGAAACTTGCATGAGTGAATCAGAAAGGACATCGTAGACCCTGTTTCTTGAAAGTGAAATAATGAACCATAAAACAGTCTATCCTAAAACTTTCATAGTGACACATGTAAACAAAATAAAACAAAAATGAAACAAGGAAGGTCATGAAAAATACAGAAAAGTAACAAAAATCACGGCTACAAATAGAACAGTTAAAATAAGTCCCAAATACAACATGTATGCACAAATATACACATATTTAAAAGATACTTTTAAATGATAAATGGACCAATAGAGGAATCGTAACAGAAATCTGAGGGAGAAATCATAACAGAAATAAGAAAACTTTAGAATTAAACAATGCTATTCATACATAATAATCATATATAACAAAAGCATTTGTATGTGTGAAGTTATTATGTCAAACGCTTATATTAGAAACCTCATGAAAGACTCAAGATGTAATTAAATATAATCTACAAAAGAATGGAGAAAAGGATATAATTAAAAAGAAAGGAAGAAGAAAGAAGGAGACAAAAAATTAATAACATAAAAAATAAAATACAGAGAATCAATAAAGGCAAAAGTGGTTCTTATAGACACTAGTAATAAAAATAAAACCTGATACATCGTTCTGTGTCAGAGTTAAAACTCCGTGTTGGGAAGTAAATGATGAACACAGTGAAAAGGCAAGCTATGGACTGGGAAAAAAATATTTGCAAATAATATATCAGATAAGATATTCACAATAGGGAAGAACTACCAGAACCCACCAAAAACAAAAAAATAAACTGCACAAAATAAGAAGCAACTTGCTTATAAAATGCACAGGGCACTTAAACAGACATTTCTCCTCAGAAGATCTACCAATAGCCAACACACACCTAAAAAGACGCTCGACATCACTAACCATTAGAAGATGGACATCAAAGCCCAACACCGATTAGGCTGTCTTCTATCCAAAAGCGAAACAAAATAAAACAAAAAAAAAAGCAGGAAAATGCCAAGTGTTTATGAGGCTGTCACAAAATTAAAAACACTGGCTCTGTCTGTGGGAACATAAAGTGATGCAGCCACTGTGGAGAACAGCACATAGTTCCCTTTAAAACTAAAAATAGAACTATCATGGCATCTGACCATTCCATTTCTGGGATTATATCAAAATAGATTAAAAGAAGGGTCTCAAAGACATACTTGAACACCTATGTTCATTCACAACATCTAAAAGATGGAAGGAATTCCAGGGTCCATCAACAACAGATTAAAGAGTAATCAAAGTGTGGTATGAGCATAGGATGGAATATTATTCAGCATTAAAAACAAGAAGTTTGGAGATATGTTCCAAAATGCATAAACCTTAAGGACGTGATGCTAAGTGAATAAGCCCGTCAGAGAAAAAATCCACAGTGCGGGAGTCCACTGCTATGGAATTTTATTATCACCCTGTGTATTCCCGCTTACTTGTTATTTTTAAGTATATTGGGACTCATCCTTTATGTCCTTGCTATTTGCTTTTAATAAAACTACAGTTCTAACTAACCAGGCTAGTTCCTTTTTAAAATAAGTCTAAGTAAAACAAAACAAAACAAAACAAAACAAAAACCAAACAATCACTACAACAAAAAGCTGACAATGTGAAGAGCTAATCCAGAGAAGTATGATCTATTGAATACAAAGCATTTACAGTTAATTGCATGGGAAATTTCCTACTGTCTCCTGATTTTTTATTTACTATGAAGGACTTTTAATAAATCATATTCATGTTTATAAAAATTATTCTATCATGTGGCATATAAGCTTTCTGAGATTACTTTGTATCAGGACTATAACTCAAGTATTAGTCAACCTCAACAGAGCTAAAATACAAATTTTTTGGTA
>CAUYQV010185013.1:0-18523 GCA_963574575.1 Galagoides demidoff
AGAGCAATTTCTGGAAGGCTTGTCTTTTTCCCCTGAGATATTCCCATCTGTGGGAATATTTGGGGGACGGCGTGGGGGCCAGAGATGCTGAAAGTCTTCAGGAATGAGAGCTCAAGAGCTCCAGCTGGTGCAGCAGCCATAGTGAGAGGTCAAATGCAGCCCTAGGCAGAGGACAAAGCCAGCATCCCCTCGAGGACTCCAGAGCCCCCATCTCAGCCACGTCCCTCACCAGCCTTATTCCTTGCTCCCCCAGGGGCCAGTCCACATACTGTCGCAGCCGCGGCAGCAGCTCAGCCTGCTCCTTGCTGAGCAAGCCCTCTTCTCCTCTAGCTGTGCACCTGTCATTACCCGATGGCCCCTTATGACCTCACACCAAGACTCTGGGTCTTATCATCTGTAAATGTGAACAGTGATATCTGTCCTTCAGGGTGGGTGAGAAACTGAACACCCAGTAGAGGGCCTGACATGTGGTGGGTGAGAAAACACTTTTTTCCTTCTTTCTTACAGCATATATATTTTTTTTGAGATGGAGTCTCACTATGTTGCCCTTGGTAGAGTGGCATCACAGCTCACAGAAACCTCAAACTCTTGGGCTTACGTGATTCTCTTGCCTCAGCCTTCCAAGTAGCTGGGACTACAGGCGCCTGCCACAATGCCTGGTTATTTTTTGGTTGTAGTTGTCATTCTTGTTTGGCAGGCCCAGGCTGGGTTTGAACCCACCAGTTCTGGTGTATGTGGCTGGCACCCTAGCTGCTAAGCTACAGGTGCTGAGCCAACTTTAAGAATCTTTAAATAAATGTTTTCTTTAAGTACTGTTAGAAATCTATCTGCTAATCACAGAACATGTTTGTTTTCTATAAACAAGGAATTACCTTTATCAAAATAAATCAAACTTAATTTCAATACTTTTTGTGGAAAAATCCATGGGCCTAAGACCCAGCAATCTTAGCATAGAAAAACATTTTTTTTTTTTTTTTTTGGAGACAGAGACTCAAGCTGTCCCCCTGGGTAGAGTACTGTGGCATCACAGCTCACAGCAACCTCCAACTCCTGGGCTCAAGCAAGTCTCCTGCCTCAGCCTCCCAAGTAGCTGGGACCGCAGGTGCCTGCCACAACACCCGTTTATTTTTTAGTTGCAGCCATCCTTGTTGTTTGGCGGCCCGGGATGGATTCGAACCCACCACCTTCCGTGTATGTGGCTGGTAGCTTAGCCACTTGAGCCACAGCCGCCAAGCCATAGCAAAACATTTTATTAATTTATTCTTTTTTTTTTTTTTTGAGACAGAGCCTCAAGCTGTCCGCCCTGGGTAGAGTGGCATGGCATTATAGCTCACAGCAACCTCCAACTCCTGGGCTCAAGCTATTCTCCTGCCTCCACCTTCCAAGTAGGTGGGACTATAGGCGCCTGCCACAACACTCGGCTATTTTTTGGTTGCAGCCATCATTGTCATTTGGCGGGCCCAGGGTGGATTCAAACCCGCCAACTCAGGTGTATGTGGCTGGCGCCTTAGCCACTTGAGCCACAGGGGCTGAGCCTATTAATTTATTCTTATATTAGGCCAGGTACAGTAACTCATGCCTTAATCCTACCATTCTCGGAAGCCAAAGTGGGTGGATTACTTGAGCTCAGGATTTGGAGACCAGCCTGAGCCTGAGCAAGACCCTAAAAATAGCCAGGTGTTGTGACCAGTGCCTATAGTCCCAGGTACTTGGGAGGCTAAGGCAAGAAGATCACTTGAGCCCAAGTGTTTGAGCTTGTTGTGAACTATGACACCACGGCACTCTACCCATGGCAACAGAGTAAGACTCTGTCTTAAAAAAAAAAAAAAATTTGCGTATCTAATTTCTTGGAAGTTCTAAATAAAACCAATTTTAAAATACAATTAAATCTTGTTATTCGTAGTAGTTATGTCTCATAAAGTACTGAGCCTCTGGTTACATTTTTGTTAACTGGTCAATATGTAACCTTGTTTTATAGGTACTTCTGTTTAGTATATCTTATTTAATATATTTTGTTGTTTCATTAACCTTGCAGTCATGGCCAATAGCACTACAACTTACGCTTGAATGATGCTTATTAACACATGTATTTTCTTTGTAAGAAACATCACTGCATTCTTGTGCTTAAGAACACTTGGCAGTACTTCAGCACTATGTTTGGGGGTCATTTTAAACAGCAAAATAGCCCTCCCCCCAAGAACAAAAAATGTGAAAAATGTGGCACCAAATAGACCACAAAAGGACATTGATATATAGACGAGAGCTGAAACAAGAAGGCAGAGTGCTGTTTTGTTTGCTCTTGGGAACACGCATGTTGGATAACTCACATTGTTCCAATTTTTTGCATTTTCTAATGACCATGAAAACAACACAAATGTTGATTTGGGGGCTACAAATACATTTCAGTGAGGAGGCAGGTTCCTAAGTTTGGAATCCGCAAATAATGAGGATTAGTCAATCCTCTGTACCTATTATGCAGTAACTATTTTTTATACTTCTTTCAAAGTGATTAAAAAGGTATTCTGTACTGCAAAGAATAAATTGTTTAGAGATACATAAGGTTTTGACCTGCACTTAAGTTTCAAATTTTTCCCTTGATTGTTTATTTCAGTAAATAAATTTGAAAAATGGTTTGATTTTCTCTAACTTTAGTTGAACGCTATAGTATTTTCAGTGGCCATATTCAGAAACTCAGTAGCTGAGAAATTACAAATCACAAAAATACATAGGAAGGTAACAACAGGAAGAGAAATCAAGGAACAAAGTACGTGTCCTCAGTACTACAGTTGATAGTAAGTTTAAAGGGCTGAGAGGTGCTTAAATCAATACTTGATGGAACTTGACGATTTTAATTTTACTTTATAGTTTGTAATTGAAAATGGTATGGAAAGCAGGATGAATGGAAACATTTCTTTGAATACAATAATATCATTAAGTTAACTCCATGATATAGTACAACGCCATTACTTGTACTATTTACACTTTATATGACCTCAATATTGAGGTACCTAGTGTTGACCAATATTTAAGACATGAACATTTGACTCCCTATAAGATAAAAATGATCTCACAGGTATTGTATAAAGCATGGTCTGTTGAAATGCATCATTCTGTATTGCCAAGAGAGCATATACTTTGAATTGAAAGGGAGTGAGAACAAAATAGGGAATGACTTATGCATGGTGCTTTTAAGCTCATGACAGAAATAGCTCTAGCAATATGTGGTCACTCAAGAAAGTTCAAAGGGGCTGATGTCTGAGTTTTGGAGGGGAGGCGAGGACATAGAAAGGTAAGATCACACTGCAATCAATTTGTTTAATAGAAAAGAATTAGTGTATGAAATTCACTGCAGAAGAAAGAGGAAAAACAAAATCTATGAATGTTTAAAAACTGAAGAACAGAATTGGACTAGCACATGGAAACACCCCAAGTCACATTAAACCGCTGTTAGAAAGATAGATTGAAGTGTGAATTATCACTTTCCATACTGGCAAGTTCAAACAGCAGCTGGAAAGAGATGAGAGTGATTTGATCTCTCTCTTATCTTGGCTTTATCATATGAAACTATGTAACCTCTTTCCTGTCTTGTGTTTTTGCCTTCAGTCTGTGGCTTCATACAACAGGTTTATCTTCCAGACCACATTTGTGAAAAAAGGAAAGGAACTCAAGGAACAAGAAAAAAATCAAGCTTTTAAAAGGATGCCAATTTTGTCTAGAAACTAAGTCTTTACAGAGATAACGGGATTTAAAAACTTTTCTGAATTTCTTTTAATATATTAAAAAGTGCGCTTTCTATGACTGGGATGATACCTATGAAAAGGAAAAATGGCTTTCGGCACATTACATTGTGCCATAATACATTTTCCTGGGTTTGTTTTTTATGCTAGTCATTAAGATATATAAGGCCAAACCCAGGAACATGGTTTTGTCTGATAAGGTAGGTCAAAATATACAAGCCCAGCCCAGGAAACAGAATAGCCATTACTTGAGAGAAGCTAAAGAGAAAAAGCAAAAGCATTTTTAACACCCTCTCACAAGACACTAATATTTTAGAAAATTGATAAGTGAGTTCCCAGGGGTATCCTTCATTAGAGTATTTGTCTGTCTTAAAGGGATTCTTTAGCTTTCTGTTAATTGAAGAGTTTTACCTGTGAGTAGTGTGGAAGACCCTTATTCTCTTGTTATTCTTTCTGTATTATACAACTGTTCAGAGAGTAACCACTTAGGTTTCCTACATACAGCAAGCAGAATTGGTCTTCAAATGTGTGTGTTACAATACAGGCCACCAAAATAAATCCCAAAGGACTTTGCACAAGATCTTGAGTCTGACTGAACATTCAAGTCTCTCTTAAAATATGATTATCAATAGCTAACATTTATTGAGCATTTACTGTGTGACAGGCATCGCGTCACTAACTTTATAGGTACTAATTTATTAATTCTCACAATGACCCTATAAATGCACCAAAAGGTGCTGTTGTTATCTCCATTGTATAATGCAGATGAGGCAAGTCAGACAGAAAGAAGTTGAAATAACTAGCCCAAGGCTGCAAGAAACTGGTGGAGCCATAGTTCACCTCTAGTTGGTATTACTCATTAACATAGTTGTCATGAATCAGATTATTTAGCTAGTTGCTTTGAAATGTTGTAAAAGCCTCTTTCTCAGAGCAGATAAGTTTTAAGGCAAGTGACATAGGAATTATGACATACTTTAGAGAATGAAGAGTGTCAATGTAGAAGACGCTGGACAACCAAGAGGAATTAAAAGAATACTAAGTCCTAGTGTGGTGACTCATGCCACCTAGCACTTTGGGAGGTAGAGGACCACTTGAGCTCAGCAGTTCAGGACCAGCCTGGGCAACATAATAAGATCCCATCTCTACAAGAAATACCAAACATATCTGGGTGTGGTGGTACATGCCTGTAGTCCCAGTTACTGGGGAGGCTAAAGTAGGAGGATCGTTTGAATCCAGGAGTTTGAGGTTATTGTGAGCTATGATTGCACCACTGCATTCTAGGTAGGGCAACAGAATGAGACTTTGTTTCTAAAAAACCAACCAACCAACCAAACAAACAAACAAACAAAAGAACATAGTAAGAACTGAAGCCCAAAACGGAAGAAATGAGGTATTCAAAAGGAAGCTGCTAAAGGTACAACTTTCATATCTTCACAATTTTGCCAAGGCTTATTCTAATAATTGCCATCAGTATTGAAATATGAATATGCCTTAATATTCAGAATAGGTATCCACTCTAAAAAGCTCTCTATAAAATAAAATTGCAAGGGTGGCACCTGTGGCTCAAAAGAGTAGGGCACCGGCCCCATATGCCAGAGGTGGTGGGTTCAAACCCAGCCCCTGCCAAAAAAAAAAAAAAAATTGCAAAAAGTAAAATTACACCCCTTCCTCGGATTCTCCTATACCAGAGGAGACAGTGGCGATGTTGAAAGAATTTTAGTCCCGTGCGGTGACTCATGCTTGTAATCCTAGCACTCTGGCAGGCTGAGGCAGGAGGATTGCTCGATCTCAGGAGTTCAAGATGAGCCTGAACAAGAGTAAGACCCTTGTCTACTAAAAATAGAAAAGTTAACCAGGCATGGTGGTGCATCTATATCTCTGTGTAATATACCAGAGATAATATTGTACTACTGTGGCTCATGATTTATGTGTGAACATTATGCCAACTCGAGAGGCTGAGGCAAGAGAATCACCGGAGCTCAAGAGTTTCAGGTTATTGTGAGCTATGATGCCATGGCACTCTACCAAGAGTGACAAAGTGAGACACTGTCTCAAAAAAAAACAAACCCAAACAACTAATTTTTTATTTAAATGAGTCTAATAAGCATTGAACAGTTGGCGGTGTTTTTAGTAGAATTATGGACACCCAGAGTTAGAAGAAACCTTAAGGGTAGGTCAGAATTACCACCTTTTTGACAATTCAGTTCTTTCTACAACATCCCACCAAAAACTCTCAATTTCTCTTTCTCAGCTCGGCGCCTGTGGCTCAAGTGGCTAAAGCGCCAGCTACATACACCTAAGGTGGCAGGTTTGAATCCAGCCCGGGCCCGCCAAACAACAATGACGGCTGCAACCAAAAAATAGCCAGGCATTGAGGTGGGCGCCTGTGGTCCCAGCTACTTGGGAGGCAGAGGCAGGAGACTCGCTTGAGCCCAGGAGTTGGAGGTTGCTGTGAGCCGTGATGCCATGGCACTCTACCCAGGGGGACAGCTTGAGGCTCCACCTCAAAAAAAATTTTTTTTCTCTTTCTCTCTCTCTTTCTCATTCTTTCTCAAATTCATCTATTTAAATACTTGAGCGTCTATCATGTGCATGATACAGACAGAAAGATTAAGAAGATACTGTCATCAATTTTAAAGAACAAACAGTTTAACAGAGTTGACAGATGCAAAAAGAAAATTGTATTATAGTGTGGGCAATAACAGGGTGGAAAAAAGAATGTAAAAGGGGCTGGGCACAGTGGCTCATGCCTGTAATCCCAGCACTTAAGAAGCTGAGGCAAGTGGATTGCCTGAGGTCATGAGTTTGAGAACAGCTGGAACAAGAGTGAGACCCTGTCTCTTAAAAAATAGCTGGGCGTTGTGGCAGGCACCTGTAGTCTCAGCTACTTGGGAGGCAGAAGCAAGAGGATCATTTAAGCCCAAGAGTTTGAGATTGCTGTGGTCTGTGACGCCATGGCACTCTACCAAGGGTGACATAGTGAGAGTCTGTCTCAAAAAAAAATAAATAAGTAAAAATAAAAAAAGAATGTAAAAGGAACAGATAGTATAGAGGAGAGAATGATTAACTCTTGTGTGCAGATGTTGTGGAAGTGGGAAAGATTCAGATAAAGTTTTCCAGAAGAGGAAATGCCAAATCTGGGTCTTTCTTTTTTTTTTTTTTAAATCGTAGTTTTTGGCCGGGGCTGAATTTGAACCTGCCACCTCTGGTATATGGGGCCGGTGGCCCTACTCCTTTGAGCCACAGGCGCTGCCCTGAGTCTTTTTTTTTTTTTTTTTTTTTTTTGAGACAGAGTCTCACTATGTTGCCCTGGGTAGAGTGCCGTGGTGTCACAAATCACAGCAACCTCCAACTCTTGGGCTTAAGTGATTCTCTTGCCTCAGCGTCCCAAGTAGCTGGGACTACAGGTGCCCACCACAATGTCTGGCTATTTTTTGGTTGTAGTTGTCATTGTTGTTTGGCAGGCCCAGGCTGGGTTCAAACCTGCCAGTTCCAATGTATGTGGCTGGAGCCCTAGCTGCTGAGCTACAGGCGCCAAGCCCAAACTGGGTCTTGACATGTGAAGTTTGCTAAGAGAACAAATGGCTGTTGAGGTAGGGAAGGCAGAAAGAAGAGCCTTGTATAAATACAGAGAGATTAAAGAGCCTGGCATATTAGAAGAATCACAATTAGTTTGTCATGGTTTGATATAGTTGGGGCAAGGTGAGGAATAAGAGAAGCCAGATCCTGAAGGACCTGGTCTGCCTCATTAGGAGAGCAGACTTTACCCTGAGGGTGGTGGGGAGCATTTTAAATAACCTGTCACTGTGTATCAAGAGTGTTTTAGGACCTAATTTTGAACAACTTTGGATTTATAAAGTTCTTCCTTATGGAGAACTGAAATCTTTCTCACTCCATCTTCATCTTTGCTGTCTTCATTCTCCTGGAGGGTGGAAATCTTACAGAGTAAATCTTACTGCGTTCTTCTCATATGTTAACATGAAATATTTAACAATTGTGATTGGGTCCTAGTCGGTCTTCTCTGGGTTAAACATTTTTAGTTCTCTTAACCACTGTTCCTTACAGAATTATTTGACTTGAGGAAGAGAGTTGGAGTATTTACCTGCTGCCTCATCTCCCGATGATTATTTGAGGTTTGCATTCAGGCTACAAGGGCTTCTGAGGCATTGGTGAGGGCCCTGATGCAATGATTAGAAAGTTATACAGCATGCATTTGAAGTGGGTATAGTATAGTCAGCATGAGATGGGTCTGAGCTCACATGGAACTGTCCACTGCAGGCTACAGCTGAAATCAAAATGGGCTGAGGTATGTGACATGGGGCACCAGAAGCAAATGCTACAGTAAAGGTAGAGGTTAAGCTGTTTTGACAAAGACATTCCAAAATACAGTGCCCTGTATAAATAAGATAGAAGCTTATTTCTTAAGCCTGACTAGACTGGAATAGTGCAGCTTCTCTGTTTAACAAGGTCATTCAGGGACACAAGTTTCTTTCATCTTGTTGTTATACTGTGTTTCCCCAAAAATAAGCCCTAGCAGGATTTCTATACATTTGTTAAATATAAGCCCTACCCTGATAATAAGACCTAGTGATGGGCGTGGCTATGCAGATAAGGTGCATGGCCATATGCCACGCCCATATGCACCGTATCTGCATAGCCATGCCCTGCGTTTCAGCAAGGAGCAGCAAGGAAGACTGGAATACCTTTTATCTGCCACAGCTCCTTTCTCTGAGCCATTCACACTTGCGCAGGTGTGCCTGTGGTAACCACAGTCACAGGCATCCTATTGCACTCGTGGGAACAGCTGGGGAAAGGAGTTCACGCATCACTCACACCAGCCCCACCAACAAGGTCAGCTTCCTCTATCAGGTTCCAGAAGAAGATGACTTAACTGTATTTGAATAAATGTAGATTATTGTATTATACTTAATAAAAATAAGACATTCCCTGAAAATAAGCCCTAGTGTGTCTTCTTGAGAAAAAATAAATATAAGACAGTGTCTTATTTTCAGGGAAACACAGTACTTTGTCCTAGTGCATTTCCTAGATGTGTGGCCAAAACTGGATTGTTGGTACATCTGTGTTCTGTCTTGCAGAAAGGGCAGAAAAGAAGGAGTCCAGTGTAAGCAATTTCCTTTTAAACAAGTGAGGTAGAAATTGGACACCTCCTTTACGTTCTTATTCCATTGGTAAGAACTTAATAACATGCCAAAGTTGTCTGCTAGAAAGGCTTGGAAATGTCTCTAACTATGTGTATAGTAACAAGGGGGAGAAAGGAATTTGGTGAGGTTCCTAGCAACTACATAACCTTCTTTATGTTGAATTTTCTGTCTCATAAAACCAGTCAGTTTTATGTGTGTTCAAATTCAAATTCAAATTCCAGTCCTGAAGTTGCAATAAAACCAAACAGGTCCAAACACAGCCGAAGCCAAACCATAACCATTACTTACTGCAAGTAGCTGAAGGATCCTTTGGTTGGTCTCAATTGAAAATGGTATAGGATGATTCTCCTATTGCTATCAGTCTTATTGAGAGCTGTTGGGCCATGCAGGATGGGCTCAGAAGAAAGATGCTCTCCTCAACAGAGGTCCACAGAGGTGTTTCTTATTTGGCAACTATTCTCCATGTCTGTCATTGGAGCCCAAATTTCATTGTAATTCAAAGAAAAATAGGATTTTATTACATGTACAAAATTTCAGGGATACTACTTTCTGACAACCCAAGTTGCAAAGGAAATAAATGTGCCACTACTGTCCTTGTACATCATTACTAATGAGGGCAGCTTGTGCCATGTCAGTGGCATGGGTACTTCACTTGGGTGGAATCTGTATCCCAGCTGTATTGTATGCTACGGTTATTTGTATCTCTGTAATACAGTGTTGTTCACTGCATACATTGAGTTATGTGAGACATAAGGAGAGGCAGACCTTTTGTTTCTCTGCAAGAAGAAGTATGTCTCTAAAGCCTTAATTGGGTAGTATGAGATGTTGACATTTTACCCCAACTTGACAGCCAAATCAATGTTATTGAAGGCAGCCTGTAGGCATTCGTGACAGCCTAAGGATTAATACCTTTAGCCAATTTCAAAATGGTTGCAGCACATCAGCAGGCCAGGTGTGTTGGCTTCTTGGATTCGAATCAAAGCAATTTTGAGGCGTGATCTGCACTATTCATGTATTGCATGCAGTAAAATTAAACTGGATCAAATGTCTCAACTGACCACAATTGGTTCATTTCAAAGGAAACTTTGCTTATTACCTCCTCTGTTTTATATTGCTGTATATATTGATGACAACATAGAGGCTTATTCATCCCTGTTGGACCTAGCCCAAGTGGAGTTAAATTTCAATAGTAGAGGTTTGCATCCCAGATAAATGAGTAGAATGACAAAATGAGTAGAATATTGACTGAAATGACTATGGCAAAGATAGTACTCAATCATCTGTGTGTTTCCTACAACTTCCTACTTTCTCTTGCAGTTAGGTTGGAGCTATGTGACTAGTTTTGGTTAATGTGCAGGGAGCTGATGTGATATGGGACATTTCTGGACTGAGTCAGTAAAGGCCTTGTGTGCCTCCTCAATTCCTCTTGAGTCCTGTTGCGATGACCTTGGAGGTCACATGTTTCATATAGAATAGGTACAGCATGGAGTATAGCTTTCTGAACCATATCACTAAGGAGAAGTAAAATGATGGTATGGCCAAACTTATTCCGACTAATTCAGAGGTATTTTAAATTACCCAAAGACTGGGGCAATTATTCACTATTATCATCTATGTGACTGAAAAAGGCATTCAAAATATTTAGTCTTAAAAAGTATATGTTTACTCTTGCAAATGTTTGTTGAAGCAATCAAAGGGAAAGGTTTATTTATGTTAAAAGATGTCTAGGAACTATAAATGTCAAGATGCCAACTTTGAGGGAAAATCATAATACAAAGGAAAGCATGAAACCTGGTCATTGATTTTGCAGCTATTATTTTTTTTTCTTGCTGTGTTTCTATTCGGTGTCACATGGTTCTAAGCAATTCTGAAACTGGAAATCAAGCTTATCCAGCAGTCAATGATGGCATCTCTAATGTTTTATAAATGTAGACAACTGCTATCATACAGTAAGTGAAGTTGAGGCACAAATCAAAGCTGAATTCCATTGCATGTAGAACTAGTGGTGTATATTGGACACCCAAAATGATATATGAGCAACAGATCAGATCTGGCTAGAACTGATATTTAAATCTCTTGTTCTTAGAGGTGAGCTGTAGGAGAGCCACATTTCAGCCCAGGCGATGTTCATTATCTTTTAGCAGTTTGTCCTTTCTCTGGCTGTAAAGTAGACTCTGCGTGCAGGAAAGGGTTAATCACATTTGTAGCAACAAATTATTTGGGGCTGACTAACTTTAAATTAGAAATTCTTATTAAAAAATTCAACTGTAGCATATTAAAGAAAGTCATTATTGTAAACATAACCTTGCCTCATAAGAAGTAATAAAATACTTGGCAGTCCCAGGCTCAGTTTATTCATGTATCCAAAGCTTTTCAAATTCTTATGCATTTTGGGTAACTCTATTTTATGTCTTAATATTTAACTTATTCCAGACAGTCTTTGTCAGGAAATCCTATATAAGATGAAGAATCTGAGCTCATGACATTAATATAGTCACAAGATGAAAATACAACTTCATGATCTCTTTTCCCTCACCTGCTTTTATCTGCACCAAAATGGGAAGCAATATAGTATCCACAACAGGAGAAATGATGTCATTCTATCTATTGAAAAGGCACAGTTGACTGACAGAATAACCTGCACTGATAATATGCTAATAAAATAGGCTTAGATGGCATAAAATAGAATTGGCTATAAACTGGTCCCTGACAGGAAGAGAACTGGTATGTAAGACTGATATCTATTGGAGACTTCTTCATTTAATGAGCAATTCACTGTAATTAAAATGAAAATGAACTAGCTTTCATTACTGGCTCCTAAGAGAGTTTATCAAGGCAGTAGGGATCAAGGAAATTTTATATCTAGCTAGTTTCTGTTCAAATACAGCATCTACTCTTTCCAAGGAGAAAGAGAAGCTTTCATTTCTTGTCTTTATCTTCCTTTTCTCTTTTCATCTCATTTAATTCTCGTTCTTTTCTCTCTCTTTCTCAAACGGAAAGGGTTTGTTTTGCATTACAGATGTTGCTGAATTATCTATGGATTCCATGAGCACATAATTTAAATTTTACTTCTCATCTGCATGGAAGACTGGAAGATTATAAAAATCCTGTAAGAAGAGCATTTTTAGAATCCTAATTACAGTTTTTAGTTTGAATTGTTAACACTTCCAAGTTTCCCTTAACTCTAGAATCAGACTATCAGGGATTTCCTGTGGTTTTCGGTTTTCTCTGCGAATACAGGTGAGATCTTTTGGATTTCAAGTCTCCCTCACTTTTCCAAATTAACTTTACTTATTGTGCTTAGAGAAGATCTGAGAGATGGTGATGATGATGATCAAATGTACTTATTTTCACAACTCTCCAGAAAACATAAACCCATTACATGAGTGAAATTCAACATCAATGAGATGAGACAATGGCCAAAACTAGAAGAGTGGGTAGACATGCATGGTGGTGAAGTATTTTGTAACATTCAGCATTTAAATTAGCTGAGCTATACGTTCTTAATAATATGTGTTGGGCTCTGAATGAGTGTGCAATTCTGGCAATCGCTGCTTTAGCTAAGTCTTCTCAATTTTAACACTATGGACATTTGGGCTGCATCATTCTCTGTTGTGGGGAGCTGACCTATGCATGGTAGGGTTTCGTAGCATTCCTGACCTTTATTCACTAGATGCCAGTATCACTTCTATTCCAACTCGTGACAACCAAAAATGTCTCCAGACATTACAGAATATCCTCTGGTGAAGTAAACAAAATTGCACTGGTTCAGAACCACCACTTCTGCACAAAAGACCTTGCAGTAGACAAATTTGTTTTATGCGAGAGTGACCTCCTTGGCATATTTCACACCTGGAACAGAAGTTATTTTTTGTCTCTTTTTTAAAAATGCTGTCCAACCCTAAGAGTTTGAGGTTGCTATGAGTTATGACTCCATGGCACTCTGCCAAGGGTGACAAAGTGAGATTCTGTTTAAATAAAAAAAATAGAGAGGGATAGATTTTAACTTTGATTATATCAGCCAAATTCAGTAAAATATTTTATTTATTGACTAAAGTTTTTACTTACCAAGTAGGATACTAAACCAAGTAAACACAAAATTAAAATACCTATATCTCAGCGGCTAGGGCACTAGCCACATACACCAGGGTTGGTGGGTTCGAACCGAGCCTGGGCTTGCCAAACTACAATGACAACAACAACCAAAAAGTAGCTGGGGGTTGTGGCTGGCGCCTGTAGTCCCAGAGACTTGGGAGGTTGAGGCAAGAGAATCGCTTAAGCCCAAGACTTTGAGTTTGCTGTGAACTGTGACGCCACAGCACCCTACCGAGGGCGACATAGTGAGACTCTGTCCCAAACAAAATAAATAAATAAATAAAATGCCTAAGGAACAATACATTACAGTTCGCCTTTTATAAATAAAAGATGCAAGTAGTCCCATCTAGAGTGACAGTATTGAAGCAAGCCAGGCTGAATCTCTACTGTTAAAATTCTTTGTCCTAACATTGTTTACTTTGGATCTAGTATTTATTTGTTTTTATTTATTTTTTGACTTTAATTATTTCTTTGGGGAAGGGGACACCACACTTCTACTTAAGGAAGAGAAACTTTTTCCAGTAGTGTTTTATTTTTCACACTTGTGATGCTACGAATTCACAGGGAATAGTTTTCAGCGGCTCAGGCCCCTGTCTGTGGGTTCTCACAGAGGGCGCTTCACTGAATTAAGCAGGCTAGCACTTCGGCTAAACCCTTCTCTTTGGCTTCCTTCTTTTTCTGGTCATTTTCCTTCACACGTCTCAGGGAGCTATCTTAACAGTGCTTAATATGCTCAATATGAACAGTGATCATCTCAGCAAGAATCTTGCCCTTAACTTGTTTGTTTACAACAATGGAACAGCATGCTGGGTAACACTCAGACTTCCAATTCTGCCATGGTAACACGTGTGTGCCATGTCTTTTTGAACAGTACCAAGTCCCTTAATGTCTACAATATCATCATTTTCGTAGATTCACATGCATGTGGCCAAAGGAGCAACTCCATGTTTTCGAAAAGGCCTTCGAGAACAAGTATTGGGTACCTCTTTCCTTGCCTTTTGTGTTAGTCATTTTGGTGAATTACCGGAAGATGGCATCTGCCGCCAAAAGGAAGAAATAGGCAGAACACAGGGGTTGCAGAGGTGAACGCCACCGAAGTTCAAATCATGCTGACCTGTTAGCAGCCTCCTCTTGAAATGACGGCATGTAGAAGGATCCGCCCAGGGCGCCAAGTGTCTAAGAGTTATTCCTTAACTTCCACGTCAAATATACTGTTGATTCTGGGATAATAGAAATAAACAATATTATTAAAAGTAATAAAAGATATTATCAAAGCACAATAGAAATCATTGCAATCGTCTTGAACTTAAACCAATGGTTCTCACCCAGGGACAATTTTGCCAGCCAGGAGATATTTAGTAGTGTCTAAAAACCCTGGGGAAAGGTGATACTGGCATCTAATGAGTAGTGGCTGGGGATGCTTATAAATATCCTACAATGCACAGGGCAGCCCCCCTTCACAACAAAGAACCATTCAGCCCAAAATGTCAAGAGTGTTGAGACTGACAAATGCTGACTTAAACTAATCAAATTCCCCCCCTCCAGGAGTATTTTTTCCCTGACACTGTGTAAAGTGCAAGTACATAATGATACGTAATAAAAAGCAGACTGACTTTTAGTCTGTTTTATTATTGTTTGTAAATTGTCTACAGACAATACACCCCCTTATTTTCTATGCTCAGAACAGACTGCCCTAACTTCCCTACCCTTGGTAAGACACCAAATATAGCAAAAATCAAGACACAGAGATATTTCTGTGGTATTTGCAGGCCTCAGGAATGTGTTCAATGTCACTAACATAACTGGACTTTTGAAGCTTTTGAGAAAAAAATTGGCAGTTCTGAAAATTCTCCCAATATGCTAAGGTTAATCCGTGATGACATGTGTCATGAATTAGTGCTATGGGGTTTGGCTGGCCTCAAATGGTAAGAAGAACTTATGTTTAGGAATTAAGCTTTCTTTGAGACCTAGGAAGACGAAGATGTGTGGCAGTATTGGTAAGAAACGTTCACGCTCATTTGTTATATATAAAGTCCGGGAAGCACATATAAATCAGGAAATAGAAAACATCAAAGACAAAAGCAGACAATCAGCCAGAAGGGGGAAGATATGAATTTTGCGAATTGGTTTACTTATTTGTCCTGGTTTTGTTTTGTTTTGTGTTAAATGGATCTGCCAAGACTGCAAAAGATTTTGCCCCAGGGTGTGTTAGGGATGGTAAATCCAAGCCAAATGGATGATCTCTTATCTGATGAATCCTCCTGTAATGAAACAGAATTCATTCTCTGTAGATGGCACACTCATTCCTGTTTCTGTGTCTTTATATATTCTCTTTTTCTGTCTTCAGACACCCAATTCACCTTTCTAACCAGAGAAAGAAATTTGATATTTTCCTCAAGGCCTAGTTTGAATCAGACTTTTGTTTAACTTGCATTTCCTTGGTCTTGTTTGTTTTTAAACATTTCCCGGATTTTCTCTGTAGGATTATGCCTACTCAACTCTAGAACTCCCTCCTCCCTCTCTGGTGATGAGTTTGTGGCCGAGGCCCGACCAGTCAGAGCATTGGCTTCTCTTGGTCACAGTGATTAGCTCCCAGATAATAACATGACCCAGGAAGAATAAATTAGAAATAGATGTTTTCTTACTGGGGATACTGAGAGAATGAGATGTAAGCCTAGAGTTTCTGATAGCCATCTTACTAACAGGAGGAGAGAGCCTCTCTAAGAAGAGATTCCAGATAGGAAAGTAGAGCTGATAGATGGCTAGAGAAGAGAAAAAGGTAATTACTTTGTTTGATTCCCTAGCTTCATTTGTGTCTAAAGTCCACACCTGCATTTTCCAGGTACATAAGTCAATAAATACCCCTTCTTGGCTCAGTGCCCGTAGCTCAGTGAGTAGGGTGCCAGCCACACACACGGAGGCTGGCAGGTTCAAGCCTGGCCCGAGCCTGCTAAAGAACAATGACAATTGCTACCAAAAAATAGCCAGGCATTGTGGTGGGCGCCGGTAATCTCAGCTACTCGGGAGTTTGAGGCAAGAGAATGGCTTAAGCCCAAGGGTTTGAGATTGCTGTGAGCTGCGATGCTACAGCACTCTACTGAGGGCAACATAGTGAGACTCCGTCTCAAATAAATAAATAAATAAATGCCCCTTCTTGCTGAAGCCAGTTTGTGTTGGTTCTCTGTTACTGGCAATACAATAATTCATGACTAACATCACTTCTTTCTCAAAGTCTTCCTTGACCATTTTACTTCATGTTATTCTTTCTCAACTCTGAATTTGCATATAATTTATATGTATAGTATACACTTTAGCACTTGATTATATGCTAAGTTTTATTCTCTAGTTACTAAATTTATCTGAATCCAGTCTTTCCAATTATACTTTAATAATAGAAATATATTCGCGGTTTATAAATCAGTTTTATATTCCTCATTTTATTTAACTTACAAACTCAGAGAGAATACATTTTGCCTTATATTTCTTTGCATTTTCCACAGTGGGTTTAGTCAGACTTGCGTTCATTGCTATGCTTCTGATTTCTGAGGATCTGAGAAACTTTTAATCCAGTGAGCTACAAGCAAGCACAACACAAACTCCAAAAGCTAGTGATCTTGATGTTCACAAAAATGAGGAAATATAACTCATCACGAGCCAATTTTTAGAAATAGGACAAGGCCAATTCCCTAGAGTAAGCTTTGTGAAGCCAGGAACTTTGCCATATTTAACTTTGTATACACCATCATCTAGCACAGTATCAAGCACATAGTAGATGCTCAATACAAATGTATTGACTAGATGAATGACTGCATTGTTTGTAATTTCTGCTCTCCAATATGGTAGTCATGTGTGGCTATGAGTGCTTGAAATGTTGCTAGAGTGACTGACTGAATGAATGTTAACTTTTTTTTAACTATGATTAACTTAAATTTAAATAGCCACATTGACTAGTGGCTCCTGGGCTGTATTGTACATTGCCAGTTCATAAGGACAAGGAAGCAGCCCATGCAACACAGCACAAAGATCCTATTGGAGCTACACATTTAACCACTTGATCATAGATTTTCACGGGGGAGGGGGAGACAATCCTAATTTATAACCATAAGTCAAAGCAATAGACAAGTCTTTTTTCTTAAAGGTCTAATTCAAATAGCATCTCCTTCGTGAAGCCTGCCTTGACTTTGATCTCTACCCCACCTTCACTCCATCCAGGTCACAATTAATAAATTAAATTTTTTTGCAGTTTTTGGCCAGGGCCGGGTTTGAAACCCCCCCCCCACCTCTGGTATATGGGGCCGGTGCCCTACTCCTTTGAGCCACAGGCACCTCCCATAAATTAATATTTTTTTTGTTTGTGAGACAGAGTCTCACTCGGTCAACCTCAGTAGAGTGCTGGTTGCTCACAGCATCCTCAAACTCATGGGTTCAAACTCTTGCCTCAGCCTTCCAAAAAACTAGAACTACTGGTGCCCAGCACCAGGCTTGGCAAGTTTTTTCTATTTTTAGTAGTGATAGGGTCTCACTCTTGCTCAGGCTGGTCTCAAATCCTGAACTCAAGCAATCCTTATCCTGGGCCTCCCAGAGTGGTAAGATTACAGGTGTGAGCCACCAGCCTTAATGAATCTCTTCAATGGTGTTTTGTTTATATTCTTACAACCAAGTTTGCTATGTCACATTATAATCGGCTTTACGTGTGCCTAATTAATAATCTAGACCATGTCTTATTCTTCTCTATTCATTCAAAAGTACTTACTAAATTCTTACTATGTTAGAATTTAATGCGTCTGGGGCCTAAGTGTGAAATGGTACAGGATAAGGATGGAGATTGTGTGGGACTATGGAAGCCATGGTGAGGTATTGAGACTTTCTTTATCTTGGAGCCTCCAATATGAAGAATTCTAAGCACTAGAGTGGGCACCACTATATTTTTGTTTAGGAAAGCTACAACTTTGGTTGTAGAATGGAGACAAGATGGGAGGAATGCCATTCTGAAGGTAGAGAAACCACTTAGAAGGTTGTTGCAGTTGTCTAGACTGAAGATGAGAATGGCTTGGAGCAAAGTTCTTATATCTCTAGGGCCTAGTACAGTACTCAGGTACCAAACAAATATTTGAACTGAAGCAATTTGAACAGAAATATGAAGATCAATGTATTCTTTGTTTGAGTGACAAAAGTCAAAGCAGAGCTACAAAAAGAAACAGCATCTTCTGGGATTCATGTGATGCCAACAGATATTTCTTTTTTTTTTTTGAGACAGAGCCTCAAGCTATCCCCCTGGGTAGAGTGCCATGGCGTCACAGCTCATAGCAACCTCCAACTCCTGGGCTCAAGCGAATCTCCTGCCTCCGCCTCCCAAGTAGCTGGGACCACAGGCGCCCGCCACAACGCCCGGCCATTTTTTGGTTGCAGCCATCATTGTTGTTTGGCAGGCCCAGGTTGGGGATTCGAACCTGCCACCTTAGGTGTACATGGCTGGCGCCTTAGCCGATTGAGCCACAGGCGCCAAGCCCCAACAGATATTTCAATACC